>CATIWC010003517.1:0-55000 GCA_948472305.1 Vicia faba | reverse complement strand
ATTATTATTACTATTATTATTACTATTATTATTATTATTATTACTATTATTATTACTATTACTATTATTATTATTATTACTATTATTATTATTACTATTACTATTATTACTATTATTACTATTACTATTATTATTACTATTACTATTATTATTATTATTACTATTATTATTATTATTATTATTATTACTATTATTATTATTACTATTACTATTATTATTACTATTACTATTATTATTATTATTACTATTATTATTATTATTATTATTACTATTACTATTATTATTATTATTACTATTATTATTATTACTATTATTATTATTATTATTACTATTACTATTATTACTATTACTATTATTATTATTACTATTATTACTATTATTATTATTATTATTATTATTACTATTATTATTACTATTATTATTATTATTATTACTATTATTATTACTATTATTATTATTATTATTATTACTATTATTATTATTATTATTATTATTATTATTATTATTATTATTATTATTATTATTATTATTATTATTATTATTATTATTATTATTATTATTATTATTAGAGTTTACGTGAGATTAATTGAAGAAGTGAATTTATAGGAATTTATTATTATTATTATTATTATTATTATTATTATTATTATTATTATAATATTAATTGATAAAAAGATTGGGCGGAAAATTTTGGTGGAAAGAAGTTATAAGTTTATATTATTTTGGTAGGAAGATGTTATAGGATTATAAGTTATTATGATTACTAGTAAGAAACACGGGTCCCGTTTGGAATCCCATTATACATCTATCAAACTATCATTTATAAAGTTTGAATTCATTCTTTAATTGATTAACATTCACGTCATCACAAATATTGGTTAATAATATACACCAACTTTTAAGCATTGATCAGTACTTATATTAAACTATATATTTGATTCTTTAAGTTTAGTTATATAAAACAGCCGCAAAAGAAAGATTTAAAAGATGAACATGAACAATCTATCGTCGGTATCTCATAAATACGTTCATATTTATCCATGAATCTAGATGAGTTAACAAACTCCGGTTGAATCCAAATGAGTTAATTCTAAAAATTTATTAAACCAATTTTAGATATTAGTTCATTTTTCTAAACTTAAAATGTATGACAGCTCTCCGTCAAATTTCAGTTTTAAAACTTTCTTATTATATCATATTTACATTTTTTTTTTATAACTTACATGTATAACAAGCTCTTCGTTAAATTACAATTTAAACCTTCTTATTAGATCATATTTGATTATAACTTTTTATGATTATGATATGTGAGTAGTTCAAAGGTTGATAAGGTTTTATCATAAATATTGAGAAAAAAATCATAAATTGTATGATTATATAATTATAACAAACAAATCGTTAAAATGTAAATGTGTCTTTGTATATTTTTAAGAAATTTTATTTTATTAATTTATAATTTTTTTAATAAATTTAAGATAATATAAATAAATGATTGTAAGAATAAATGATGGTAAATGAATTATTAAAATTAATTTATAGTTATGTAAGATTAATATTTTAGAAAATGAAAGTTGTATAAACTATTAGTTCAATGACTATTTAAGGGAGACATTTACATAAGTTTATCATAAATTATATCAACTTTAAGATATTATAATTATATCAATATTTTTTATTTAAATTTTTTTGTGAGAATATCAATTTTATTAATATTTTATATTTGAAAATTTTTATAAGATTCACACATAAATTTAGATTTTTGTGAAATTGACACATAATTTAAAATTTTTGTGAAATTAACATATAAATTAAGATTTGATTAAAATTGTTATCGTGACTTCTTTATATTTATACGAAGTAGATTTTTTTCAAAGTAAAACGAACATAAGGTCAAGTGAGAATACATATGGACAGGGCATGGGACTTCGAAGCATGATTGAAAACAGATCGAATAAAATCACTATGCTTTTGTTAGGAGTGCTTTTTGACCATTTATGTGCATTGTGCCTCTTTTGGACGTTTCAAATTGAGCATATATGCCCATGATTCGAAATTAAAAAAAGGTTGTGGTGGAACATTGTTGTTGTACTTGTGGTAGGACATGTATATTGCTTAACTTTGAAATTTTAAAGTTCTTGATGTGTTATTAATCAAACGAATTCATATCATTAGTGCAAAGGCACGTAGCATAAATTGGGTCGAAATAGAGGGAAATCAATTTATGTCATACCTCTATAAGGTTGATTACCTATCAAATAAAATCAATTTTATAGTGTGTATGTATGTGTTTCAATGATCAATAAATTCTCAAATAAATATAAATGAATTCAAATTCAGAATTCTACGTAAAGTACTGTCCCATAACCCATTAGAATCGTATATTAAAAATATATAAATAACAATTTTAAACCATGTATTTTACAATTTTATATTTTGGAGCTTGAACTACTCACCGATTTAATTAGTGTAGTAAAAATTGAGTAATGAAAAATCAATCATATAAAAAATAATGACGTGCAAGACAAAAAAAAAGACAAAAAAAAAAGAAGTTAAATATCATTTTTAGTCCCGTATTTTTAGGGTGAGATTTATTTTGATCTCTCAATTTTAAAAATAATTATTTAAATCTCTTAACTTTCAAATTGTGTTTCTAGTCCTTTCTGTCCAAGTTTCACTAACCACGTCAATTTTTTCTTTCTTCATCTTCTTCTCCAGACCTAAAAATTCAAAATCCACAAGATTCCTTGAAACCTAAAACACATAAGATTTAATCAACCACATTTTACTTGATAAACTGATTTATACTCCTTTGTTTCTAGGTATTTGTAAATCATCTAAAAACAACTAAAAATAAATAAATAGAATAACATGCGTAGAAAAGCAGTGTCACTTTATCAAATGATAGGTTGTTCCCACTCCTTCTCATTGCTACATAGAAAATTAGTATGAGATGGATTTTCTAAGTCATTAGTCCTCTTAAACAGACGCCTCCCATATTTGCTTTCACATCCATTTTGTCTTCACAAACGCTTTATTGCTTTCATGGTAAAGGTAAAGTTGGGATAAGAAATATAATCCTCAAAAGGATATTTGCTTCTGAAATTAGAACCAACAGAATAATGAAATGTATTTTGGGAAAACAAACTAACCAACTTGTTTCTGATCTCAAAATCTTGAGGAAGTTATTGGATTATCTTGTCAAGTTCTTTTGATGTTTGTTGTTTCATTGCATCTATATTCTATTTTTACAATCACAGTGTGGAAAATTTGGCAATAGTTGCTTTGCAAGTTTGCATGTTAATATGAATAAAGTTGATGTGGATTTTGAATTTTTAGGTTTGGAGAAGAAGATGAAGAAAGAAATTAAAATCTAGAAAAAAATATATATAACATCCATTTTTCCGTCGTTAAGTCTATTACAAAAAATGAAATGATACACGTTATCACAAAATTGACGTTGTTAGTAAAATTTAAACAGAAATGACTAACGTGACACTATTTGAAAAGTTGAGAATCTAAATGTTCGTTTTTAAAGCTGAGGGATCAAAATAAACCTCACCCTAAAAATACGGGAAAAAGGGTATTTAGCAACAAAAAAAAAAACAACCACAATTAATTAAATAATCTTAGAAAAAATCTATTTGTCAAATAGTGCAAGTAAAACTACAAGAGTGAGAAAAAATAAAGATTATTTGAACTCAATTAGTGCATTTTATAACATTGATGTACTATCTTGTTGAGGATGATTATGGTGTTTCTCCCTGGACAATTGATTAAATTAATTTAATGTATACTCCAACTTTGATATAATGTCTTATTAAGGAGGATTTGGGTACGGTTGTTGTTCGTAGACTAGTTTTTCATATCATCCATAATTTGAGTTGTTGCTTTGATATGCTATGGTTTTCATTGGTTCTTCAAAAAGATTATTACTTCATCTGATGGAGGGAAATATCATGTGGGATGATTTCTAGTGCGAAGTTCACAATAATAAATTTTCTAGTGTGTATGTACTTGCATTTCCTTGTGAAAGCTTTGACAAATTTGTTACCTTGCATAAACATCTTTAAATAGAACTAGCTAACATGATTACTAGGTTAATGACTATAAACAAAATATGCAAATATTGACATATATAAACTAAATACTTAAAATGATAAAAACTATCAAAATGTTTAAAAATTAACATTAGTTCCCTACAACAAAAATCAGGTGAATTATACCACCATCGAAAAATAATTACTAACTGTAGTATTTGCTTTGGAAAACTTTTGGGCATTATCTAATTAGTTCAAAAGTTTTTATTTTTAGAGATCATGCATCATTGAAATATCTTTTCAACAAAGGAGACTCTAAGTTGAGGTTGCTACGTTGGATATTGTTGCTACAAAAGTTCGACATGGAAATAAAAGACTAAAAGAGAGTCGAAAATGCGGTAGCCGATCATTTATCTAGGTTGGAAAACAAGGAAGTGACTTAAAAAGAAAATAATATTAATGAAGATTTTCCATACAAACACTTCATGGAAATTAAGAACGGCTGAGGTTTATTGACATGGCCAATTATAAAACTATAAAGAGTGTTCCCGAATACTACACTTGATAGCAGAAGAAACAATTCTACAAAGAGGCTAATCATTATTTATGAAATTGGTCTTATATGTTTAAAATTAGTGATGATAATTTAATATACAAATGTGTTAAATGTAAGAAAGATAGGAACATTATGTGACACTATTATAGCTCAACTTATAGAGATCACTATAATGGGGGATATAATGGCAGCGAAAGTACTATAAAGTGGATTTTGATGGCCGACTCTATTCAAATACTGTAAGTTGTGTGTCCAGGAATGTCTCGAATGCCAGGAAACATGTAACATTTCAAAACCAGACAAGATGCCTCTTAATGGTATGAAAGAGGTAGAACCCTTTAATTGTTGGGGTATTGATTTCATGAGTCATTTTCCACCATTAAACTCTCATGTTTATATTTTGGTTTGTGTACATTATGTAACTAAATGGGTTAAAGCTATAGCTTATGTTGCTAATGATGCTTAAATCATCTCTAATTTTTTGAAAAAGAATATTTTTGCTAGAATCAGAGTCCTAGAGTCTTCATCAATGATAGGAGACACACTTTTATAATAAATATTTGGTAGCATTGTTGGTAAAATATAATGTGAAACATGAATTATCCACACCTTATCATTGTTTACCTTGGAAACTGGTAAGCAATACTGATCTCTTATTAAAAGTTGCTTTGTGAGATCGACTAGTGAAACTCAGAATACTATGCTTAGAATTTTTGAAATATAGTAAAAATGGTGAGTGTTTGAGTGATTTAGAAGTGGTCGAGATAATGTTATAAAATAAGTAATGATGAAGATTTGACTTAAAATGTAAAGATGATTGTTCTAGACTGACCCGATAGTTAGAGTGCGCCTAGCCTAACCTCCTCCTTCGGCACGGTCCATACGACCATGGCCCGGGTTCCCTGCCCTCCGTCGGGTACCATCGTTCTTCTGTCCTCCTGGACCGGCACTGACCTACGACATCTGGAGAGTGCCTCTCAGTCTGCCCAACCTCAAGTCGGCCAGACAACCAGGAATCGACCAGACCACTGCGCGTAACCTACCTCCTCCTCGGAACCAATATCTAGTTACGAGCGCACCTTCCCGGTTTGACCAAGTCCTGGCAGTTACCTATTTTTGCTGACCCGCATATCTAGGCTCAAAAATAGGAATCAATGTCCAAGTGTCAGGGGCACTATATAAACCCTCACACATGTGAGGGCCAGGTATCAAATATTCATGATTAACCACTAAAACCTTAATACTTTGCTTGTATCTCTTTGCTCTCACACTTACTTGATCATCGGAGTGCCTTGTAGGTACAACCCCTTTTTTCTCCTTGATATTCCAGCCCGACAGAAGATCTTCATTCGGCCACCTTGCAGGTTCTGATCAACCAGTAAGATCAGTGGCGCTGTCTGTGGGAATCTATCTTCCCCATTTTCTGTTCCCCAGAATGTGAAGACCAAAGATCCTCCTGATTCAACAATCATGGCGGACCGTGATGATCACCCATATGGAAAGACTGCACTTTCCTAGCGCATAAGACTGGCGGAAGTCAAGAACATCCTCACCTAGAGGATAACAGTAACTTCTGTGGCGGTCAGACTGCGTCCCTAGATTTAGTCAACACCCAACACGACGACCATCAGTTCTTAGACATGCAGTGTCCCAAGAACCCCACCGAGGAACTGCTGGAGACTCTGCAACCATTTCAAATTCCTCATAACACCGAACCGACCATTGCAGCATTGCTCGCTTCCATCAACTAGACTAACACCTTTATCCTACATCAGAACAAGAAGATAGGAGCCTGGGAGAAGAAGCAGTCAAAGTCTCATCCTCGGAGACACCGACGATATGATTCCCCCAACATATCCCCACCTAGATGTGGTTGTCCACCAAGAATGGAGAAGTGCGGCGTTTCTTCCTTCAAGAAACGCGGCCATACGCCTCCCTAGAAGGACCAAAGATCTCCACCCTCCAAGAAGAAGAAGAAGAAGAGAGGCCACCAAGTAGACCGCGACCAATCACCGTCACCCAAACCAAGATAGCACCGAAGGAGCCCTCCCCCCGACGAGACAATGGCACCCGACAGGGAAAGAATTATCACTCCCCACTTTCATCCTCTAAGGAAAGCGAGGACGACGAGCCCCGAGGCCTGTTCTCAAGAGAGATTACAGAAACTCAGCTCACAATCGGCCTAGAAAAGCCACCCCGCTGGGAACATATGATGGTACAACCAATCCTGATGAGCACATAGAGAATATCGACGCCCTCCTCGACTACCGAGGGGTCAGGGGCACCATCAAGTGCAGACAGTTCCCGACCACCCTAAGGAAAAGAGCAATGTCTTGGTACAAAAGCCTCCCAGATGAGTCTATTACCTCCTGGAAACAGCTGGGAGGATGTTCTCGAGGCACTTCACCGCCTCCCATTGACATCCAAAATCAGAGGCTTCACTTGAAACGATTATCCAAGGCAGAGATGAGTATCTGCAAGCATACATCGAGCGCTTCAACAAATAAGCAGTACAAGTCTCCACGATCGACACCATGAAGAAATACCTTCTTGAACACGGGCTTCGTCCTTGTAACGACTTTGCAAAAGCAGTGGGCATTGAATCACCGGCCACGCTCGACTGCCTCCTCCTTAAAGCTCAAGCATATATTTAATACGAGGAGAAAGAATCCGCCAATAATGTCAGGGAGTCAAGGCACATAGAAAGTGCCAAGTCCTCAAGAAGTGACGAGCCCTCGACATCCCGTCGGGGAGAAAAGAAGCAGCAAGACAGATCCCGAGACTCCAAAGACTACAAGGGGCATGCTGGTTGATTTCAAGACTACACCCCTCTGACTACTTCAAGGGAACGTATTTTATCTGAGTGGGGCAATTCCGAATTCAAACAGGCTGAGGTGCGCTTTCCCCTGACAGACACCTTCCAAACTCGGAACTGACAAGAGCAAAAATTGCAGGTTCTATAAAATCCACGATTACAACACCGACAATTGCATCCATCTCACGGACGTAATCGAGATACTAATCTAATACGGGCACCTCAAACAGTACAAGAAGAAAGAGGTGCCTGTGAAGAGGCTCTAGAGACCAAGAGCGTCGAAGAGGGGAAAGAGTCCCCCGACATCAGCACAATACCGGTCACCATGAGTATCTCACGACCAAAAGATTTATATGTCCCAGACATGGAGAACGTCCCACTGTACTTATCCTCCCACAGTCCTTAGGAGTCATTCCCCGCTGTTATGGTCATCTCCAGCGGGGAATTCAACAAGCATACAGCGGGATCCGTGAAAATAAGGTTTGAGCAACTTACCGAAGCCAACTCTGACATGGACGCCACGATGGAAAAATCCCGAGGAGGCTCTCATCCCCCCGCTTTCTACAGGGAGGAACTGTCGAGCGGAGCCCCAACTTGACTATCTGTTGGCTGAAGATTTTGATAATGTTATTAGAAGCCAAATGAATTAAAACGTTTTGATCGAAATGAGGTAAAGCGTCGTGTTTCGAAGTAGCAGAAGTAGTGTTTTGAATAAGCATGTCAAAGCTTGGGGCTTCGAGTGGAAATTATGGGAACATATCTAAAGAAGTCTCGAAATAACAACAAGGCTGTGTCTGGGAAGAGCGTTCGAAACAGAGAAGTACCAGAGCATTTGAAATTCAAATGGAAGCGGGACATTCGAAATTTGAAAGTTATGTGCTGGAGCATTTGGGGACACGTGGAAAGAAGAAAGAGGCATTGTTCTGCATGTTCTGAACGTGGCATAATCCTATAGCAAGACCGTTATGGTTGAATTAGTATAAATAGAAGTCTTAGTATTAGGATTTCGTGTGTCATATCTATTGTACTAAATACTCAGTAACATTCAAACTACCACATGGCAAGGGAAACGAATGCAAGAGAAATGTACGTATGATAGCACCATGTATTTCTGATTTAATGAAAACCTTTTACCATTTCCAGCATGCTCCTTTATCTTTTTGTCAAATAACATTTACAAGTTTTCTCATTTACAGCCTTTTCACTTCGAAATCTCTTATTCAAAGTTTTACATTTTAATGCTTTCTTTACATTTCAAGCAATTTACATCTTAGAAAACTGTCATATTTTCCATACCTTTACCTTCAAGTCTTATCCTTCGAGTGCATATTTTTACTTAAAGTCATTTACAGATTTCTTGCATTAAACGCTTTCTTCATATTTCAAACCTTTTACGTTCCAGAAATCCTTTACATTAACTGTTTTATAATTCGAAACCATTTACTTGACTTTTATGCAATTTTACATGTCTTTACAATTAACATTTATTCATGCAACTTAGTTTCACACACATTTTGATTACATCTTTAGACTTTTAGAGAGAGAAATCGAAATAAGCCAAACGCATATACAACACTCAAATATCAACCATGAATATCTGTTTGATCGTGAGAGTAACCTTAATGTCCAGGGAATCCTAGGATCAATCTAGTCGATCCTGTGAGTTACCAGAGGAATTGAATAACAGTCAGAAAGATTATTCGATAGTTTGGAAGACTAGCGGTTGTTTACCAGAAATCACTGGAAACAAATTGGCACACCCGGTGGGACCAATAACTGGATATTAGAAATAGAGATTGTTGAGACATAACAATTATAAAAACGTTGGAACCTAAGAAGTTTGCTGTTTTATGAACCTGAGAAGTGGTAAAATAACCAACAGCAACCAACCTTTATCCAGAAGAAAACGTTTGGACAAAATGTCTAATTCTGACAATCAACAAGGGGACCAAAATGGCCCACATACAACAGGCACTAATGCGTCCACTTCGATCGGAACATCTAATGTAACCCCTTCGAATGCACAGTCTGTTGTATCTTCAACCAGTAACATAGCCACCAATGGAGTAAGTGGCATATCAACTAATAGTTCGATCTTAGGAAATACTAGAACCATTGGTTACCCTGGGGGATTCGTTCCACCATCAGGGACACAATCCCATTTCGCCACTCCATTAACTAGACCACCCGGTTTCGATGGGAATAGAACCAGAAATTCCTCTTATGGAATGCCAACATCTTTTATGGCAGGTTTACACAATTCCACATCGAATTCATCTCCACAACTAGGGTCTGGGTCTGGGGAGAATCAGTTTATGACAAATAACCAAGGGACAGTGGGTTATAGCACAATGCCTATCTTAACCACAGACAACCAGTTGGCTTTTAGGCAATTGATGGATGACAGTAACCATAATATGATAGGGGTGTTAGCGCAAACCATGCAGGAGATATTTGCCCCAATAGTGCAAAATGTGACTGTGACAAACAGAGAAAACACTGACAATATGAGTCGAATAGCAGATTTCTTTGCTCCCCCAGAAAGGCGTAGGCAGAATCAGGCGGGATTTCGAGCAAACATGCCTGTTATAGAACAAATTGCTAACGACCCAATTTATAGACCACCCAGAGAAGAAGTTAACTTAGGGGCCAGGGCACCAAGGTTAGAAGCCCCAATAATCCCGGGCCCACAAAGAGAAATTATGGAACCAGGGGCAAGGGTCGAAAGGCTAGAAGCCCCAGAGTTTCGAGAAGAACAACCTAGGGGAGTTGTTTTGGTTGGTCGAAATCAAGATGCCGATGCTGTCGTTCATAGAATTCGAAACAATAACATCTTGGCAGAAAACAACCTAACCACCATGATAGAGAGAGTCATGGCCCAGAATGGCCTCAACACAGGAATGAGAAGGCCAAATTATGCTTCTCCTATATTGGATTGCATAATGCATACTGATTGACCAAGGGGATATAAAGTCCCTAAATTTACAAAGTTCGCTGGGGATACCAATGAGTCAACAGTCGAACACATAGCGAGATATCTAACTGAAGCGGGAGATATAGCCAATAATGAAGATCTCAGGATCAAATACTTCCCAAGTTCCTTGACAAAAAACGCCTTCACATGGTTTACCACTTTGCCTCCTGGGTCCATTGACACTTGGGCTCTCTTAGAGAGATTATTCCATGAACAATTTTACATGGGATAGTCGAAAATAAGTTTGAAGGAATTGGCCAGTGTTAAGAGAAAGTTCACCGAACCCATAGATGATTATCTGAATAGATTTAGGCTTTTGAAATCCAGATGTTACACAGTAGTGCCTGAACATGAGTTAGTCGAAATGGCCGCTGGTGGCTTGGATTATTCTATTCGAAAGAAACTAGACACTCAATATCTGAGGGATATGGCTCAGTTAGCCGATAGGGTTCGACAGGTCGAAAGACTAAAGGCCGAAAAAGCCAGAGTCTTTAAGAATAGCAAGAAAGAAAGGATTTCCTATGTTGGGACTGAGGAAGCAGAAGAATATCCTGAATTCGAATTCGAAGAGGTCGAAATCGACCTCGCTGAATTAAAACAGGCCCCGCCTTATTCCTGTAAATTGTTAGTTCCCACAAAAGGGAAAGACATTGTTGAAAATGAGAAAAGTGATAAATTTCCAAAGAAGGTTTATACCTTCGATGTCACTAAATGTGACGAGATTTTTGACTTACTTGTCAAAGATGGCCAACTAATTGTGCCATCAAATGTCAAAATACCTCCTTTGGATCAGAGAAAGAAGAGAGGATTTTGAAAATATCATAGTTTCCTAGGCCACAAAACCTCACAATGTTTTCTTTTCAGGGACCTAATTCAAAACGCGATCAAAGATGGCAGACTAAAGTTTGCTGATAAGGTGAAGATGAAAGTGGACGAAGATCCCTTGGACGTCGCAGACACCAACTACTCCGAGCCTGCATGCATTGGAGAGGTCAACATGGTGGAAACTGATCAAAGCGACGCCCTAACAGGAGAGAAGGGTACTGAAGTTGAAAACTGGGTGATGGTCGAAGTCAGTAAGGAGGTCACTGAAGACATCCAGAATACGCCAGAGACTTCGATTGCCGCACCTGTAGCTGTTGCAAGAGAAACCCAGGCTACTGAAGGCCAGGGAAATCAAAACCAAGAACTAACACAAGTCACTGAAGGCTTGAGGCTGGAATTGGAGAAAGTCCAAATCACACAGCCAATTTCCCCTCAGAAGGAAATATGGGACACTCTAGGGGAACCCAGTGGAAAATTTGACTATTTGGTCAAATATTCTGCCCCAGAGAGTTCGAAGGTTCAGATTAAGGATATAAAGCCCACAGGATGGGGCGATGATGAAGCTAAGGGGGAAGATGTTGAAATAAATATGGTGGATATGGAAAGACCTCGCTCTGAGATGGAGGAAGTAGAAAAATACTTAGAAAAAGAAAAGTATAGAATGGGGGATAATCACACTGGAGATGCTAGTCTCAAGGATTATCTCATGACATGCCACAAAGGAGATTCAGGCATGATATTGTGCCCTAGGTGCAACATCCTCTGCAATCAAAGAATCGCTGCGAATTTCGAAAGGGTACAGAGGACTCGAACTGGCAACAATTGGCGCCAGGATAACTAACTTTTCAGGTGTTATCCCAAGGCTGGAGAAAGTTTGCTGGAATTTGTGTTTCGCTGCTACAAAGGGGCAACCAAGTGCTTGACTTGCCCAAGGTGTTCTGCTGTGTATCACCAAAGCATGGCCAGGGCCTTCGAAACGATTCCCTTCACCCCTTGCTGGAACCATCAAGAAACTGTCCAGATGGGCCCACGTTTCGACAGCAGACACAAACAGCGAAGGCCTGATAGCCCTCACCCCAAGGCTGCTCGAAGAGTGACTTTCAAACTCCCTGCTGAAGTGCCAACCGATAGATGGTTACAGGTCAGAAATGACAAAGGCAAAGATAGATGGAGAAACGCTGAACAAAATGCACGCCATGCTGTGACATACAAGAGGCAATTCAACACAGCAAAAAGGGAGGAGGTGAGATTAGAAAATTACAAAGGAAGGAACCCCATGTCAAGATCCCAGTGGCGCAGACAGCAAAGGATTCGAAAGGCTGAGAGAGAAGCTGTGGCAAACAAAGGGGTTACTTCAACAAAAAACCAAGGTGAATCTAGCACCAACAAACCAAAAAATCAAACTGAAGACAAACCTCCAGTCAATAGGAGGCTCTTCTCTGAAGTACAACGCGATGAACCAAAGGAATACACTCCAGGCCCGGAAGAGGACGAAGATATGATAACAGATAACTTCGAATCGGAGGGGGAGTCTTCATTTAACCTGAACTGTAACGTGGTGTCTGTGCTTCCCTGCGAATTTGGGCAGGAAACCGAAATCGATGAATATGAAGAGGAAGACACCACAGATTTGATGAAACATAGGCCTGTGTGCTACTATGTGATGGACAATGGGGCTGTTGAGGAACAAAATGCGTTCTTCGAACGTCCAGAACCTGCAATGAAGAACCATCTCAAGCCACTTTTTATTCGGGCGAATTGGTGTCCATGGTGTGAACAAAGTTCTAGTGGATGGGGGTGCTGCAGTCAATTTGATACCCCATTTCATGCTAAAAAGATTAGAGATCCGCGAAGGAGACATCAAGCCCCATAATATGGTTCTGTCCAATTATGAGGGAAAAGTGGGCAAAACACTGGGAGTGGTCCAGTTGGAACTAACAATAGGCTCAAGCTGCAGGCCCACCATGTTTATGGTGATTGAAGCCAAGGCCAACTATAACTTACTGCTGGGAAGGGAGTGGATCCATGGCGTGGGGGCAGTTCCTTCGTCAATGCATCATCGACTAGTTCTGTGCAGAGATGATGGAATCGTGGAAAACATCGAAGCAGACCAGAGTTACTTTATGTCAACTGTCAATTTAGTTGACAAGAGGGATTATGATAAAAATCTGGCAAAGATTGCTCCGTGTGTTCCAAATGATGAGATTAATGAAACTAGAAACGCCCACTACTACATGACCCTTCGCCATGATGGCCTTTACTGGGATAGAACAATAATCAGTGAAGAAGAGGGAGTCGAAAGCACTATACAAAAACGGCCAGCAGGCTGGGACTTCGACAACCTTATCCATGACTGAGTCTACCTTTTTCGAAAGGATTTCGGCCTATATGGCTGAGAACGAATCAAAAGCGGCCTTAGAGGCTGAAATAAATAACTCAACTATAAAGATGAACGAAGTAAGTGGGGATGGTTCGAAATGCTCACCCTTCGAAGAGTTTAAGATGGATCAAAGGTTGGATGCCATCTATGATAAAGAACCCTTAGGCTTCGAAAGGGACCCCATAAACTCAGGTGCCAAAATGTTGGCACAAGATCCACTCGAAGAAGTCAACTTAGGGGATGAAAAAACAAAAAGAGTAACCTACATAAGTGCTAAACTTAGCCCAGGCCTCAAGAAGGAAGTGATCGAAGTCCTCAAGGAAAACAAAGATTGCTTCGCATGGGATTATGATGAGATGCCTGGTTTAAAGAGGGAGTTGGTCGAACACAGACTGCCAATCAAAGATGGCAAGAAGCCCATCAAACAAACTCCCAGAAGATTCGCACCAGCGGTTCTCACAAAAATTAAAGCTGAGATCGAAAGGTTGCTGCGTTGCAAATTCATCAGAACAACAAGGTACGTAGAATGGTTAGCAAACATAGTACCTGTTATTAAGAAAAATGGTTCTTTAAGAATTTGCAGAGATTTTAGGGTTTTAAACACTGCAACCCCTAAAGATGAATATTCCATGCCTGTGGCAGAAATGCTAGTAGATTCTGCTGCAGGGTTCGAATACTTGAGTATGTTAGATGGATACTCTGGGTATAACCAGATTTTCATTGCTGAAGAAGATGTTGCAAAGACAGCATTTCGTTGCCCAGGAGCCTTAGGCACCTACGAATGGGTGGTGATGCCTTTTGGTTTAAAGAACGCTGGGGCAACTTATCAAAGGGCAATGAATTCAATTTTTCATGATTTCATTGAAACCTTCATGCAGGTGTATATTGATGATATAGTCATCAAATCTATATCTGCAGAAACACATTTGCATCATTTAAGCCAATCATTCGAGCGAATGAGAAAACATGGCTTAAAGATGAATCCCCTTAAATGTGCATTTTTTGTGCAGGCTGGAGATTTTCTTGGTTTTGTGGTTCACAAGAAAGGAATTGAAATCAACCAGAACAAAACCAAAGCCATAATGGAGACGAGAGCACCTACGTCAAAAAGGGAGTTGCAATCTCTGCTAGGGAAAATTAACTTCCTCAGAAGATTCATTTCGAACCTAAGTGGAAGAACCTAAGCTTTCTCTCCGTTACTGCGTCTAAAGCAAGGCCAAGCCTTCGAATGGAACGAAGCTCACCAGGAGGCATTTGACAGGATAAAAGAATACCTTTCTCAGCCTCCTATTTTGTCTCCACCTTCATGGGGGAAGCCCATGAGATTGTACATATCTGCCTCTGAAGTTAGTATAGGTAGTATGCTAGCACAAAAAGATAGCAATGGCATCGAAAGAGCCATATACTATTTAAGTAGAGTGATAAATGATGCAGAGACCAGATATAGCAATTTAGAAAAGCTATGTCTCTGCTTGTATTTCTCTTGTATGAAACTCAAGTATTATATAAAACCTGTTGATGTTTATGTTTCATCTCATTTCGATGTCATTAAACATATGCTTTCAAAACCAATAATGCATAGCAGAGTTGGCAAGTGGGCTTTAGCCTTAACAGAATATTCTTTGACTTTCATGCCTTTAAAAGCTATGAAAGGTCAAGTGATTCCTGACTTCATTGTGGACCATTCTTTGGTTGAGCAGACTGTCATGAGTTACGTCGAAACGCAACCATGGAAATTGTACTTTGATGGTTCAACCCACAGGAATGGAAGTGGTGTTGGAGTCCTTCTGATTTCTCCTGAAGGAATTCCAACAAAATTCAAGTATAAATTAGATGGTCCTCGTTGTTCGAACAACGAAGCTGAGTATGAAGCGCTCATTGTTGGACTTGAAGCTTTGTTGGAATTGGGGGCAACCAGAGTCGAAATTAAAGGAGACTCTGAATTAGTGGTCAAACAAATCACAAAGGAATACAAGTGCATAAAGGAAAATTTAATGGTATACTTCGTCATAGTCAATAGGCTATTGAGGAAATTTGAATACATGGATATCCAACACATACCAAGAATAGAGAACCAAGAATCAAATGACTTAGCGCAGTTGGCTTCGGGTTATAAAGTGTCTACCAAGAACTTCAAGGATTTGATTGAATTAAGGGGAAGAGTTATGGCTACTAGATTCACACCATCGGATCTGGAAAGTATGAAATTGGGATATGCTGAGAAACAGGGATTCGAAATATTAGCCATAAATACTTTGTCAGATACAGATTGGCGAAGTCCACTGAAGAGTTATTTAGCAGACCCAACTCTAAATGTGGATAGAAAGACAAAATATAGAGCATTGTCATATCTCCTCATGGGGAACGAATTGTTTAAAAAAACCCAAGAGGGTGTTTTATTGAAATGCCTAGGAGAAAGTGAGGCATACTTAGCATTGTCTGAAGTCCATAATGGGGCATGTGGGGCACATCAAGCAGGCCATAAAATGAAATGGCTGTTATTTCGATACGGCTTGTATTGGCCTAGCATGCTCAAAGATTGCATAGACTTTGCTAAAGGATATGAGGAATGTCAGAAACATGCAGGAATTCAACATGCCCCTGCAAGTGAGTTGCATTCGATCATCAAACCATGGCCATTTAGAGGATGGGCATTGGATTTGATAGGAGAAATAAATCCTGCTTCGTCCAAAGGATAGAAATACATCTTGGTGGGAATAGATTATTTTACCAAGTGGATCGAAGCTATACCACTGATAGTTGTTGATCAAGAGGCTATTATTGAATTTATACAAAAGCACATTATCTATAGGTTCGGATTTCCAGAGAGCATAACTACAGACCAAGGCTCTGTGTTTACTGGTAGAAAGATGCAAGGTGTGATCGGTGGATCTGGAACTGACTGTTTTAAAGCTGGTTCGCGAAATGTCGCGGTAAGCAAGAGTCGCCACCGTCTTTTATTTTCTCCAATAGGAAAGGACAAAAGCACAGAAAAATTCCTTTAAAGAGATTGCTCTCGGTTCGGGAGGTAGGTTATAGAAAGGGAAGGTGTTAGCACCCTTTCTATCCATGGTTATCCATGGGCTCTTAGGTACTTGCTCAATGTGTTTTCAAAATGTGTTTGTTTGCTTTTCAATTGTGGGTTTCAAAAATATTCTTTGAAAAGTTTCGATTCAACTCGTACGTCAGAGTGTTTGAAAAGTTTGTTTTGAAAGTTTTTGAAAGTGTTGGTGTGAAAAGTATTTTGATTTGTTTTTGAAATTAGAGCAAGTACCCTTGAGAACCTACCTACCCTAAGGAATTCGTCTGTGTAAATGTCCTTTAAGGTAGTACCATCCCACCATTGAGAGGTAGGTAGCACCACCATTGGAGGTGTTCGGGTCAATTCGAGTTTTAGGGACGTGGTGATCACCGGAGCAATGGGAAGACACCTTAGAAGCTACCCTCATGCCAGGTTCCCGGACCATGAGGACTTACTAAGACGTTTTCTACTCGATGACCACCTTTCGAAAGGCAACAGTGAGGCGTACCCTAGGGGTGGTGTGTGAATTGTGTGTCATTTTCAGTTTATTGTTTGTCTTGTCATGTATTTGTGATCTAACGATTCCATTTTATTTTCGGGCATTCATTCTTTCATGCATATTTATTAACAGTTATATTTGCGAGAAAATAAATCTAACTATTACAACCGGCGCGGGTCCACATCGCCAAAAAACCGAACCCGATTTGACTGAAAATAAATAAAGCGAATAAATAAAGTGCAAGAAATAAATCTAAACTTATTACAAGGCTTTGGGGCATATACAGAGGTATTTAAACAATGTAAAATAAATGCGCGAAATAAAGACTAAACAAAATTAGGGCGTTGGACCCTTTTACAAATAATTAAAATTAATCAAGGAAATTAAAAATTAAATGAAAAATAATGTTTTTGTGTTTTTAGGTTTAAAAGAAAAAGAGAAAAGTTAATTAAAATTAAAATCCTAGTTCTATCATTTTTTAAGTTTATTATAAAAAAAAAGATTTAATTTCTAACCTAATTAAATTCTAAACTAATTTATGTACAATTTTTGATTTATAGAAAATAAATAATAGATAATAACATTGTGAGAAAAAAGGAAAAAAATTAAAAAGGATATAAAAAATTAATAATCAACCTAATTCTACATTTTTTTGGATTTTTATTATGAAAAAAGAATTAAAATTAAAACTAAGACCTAATTAAACTAAATGAGTTACATTTTTATTTATTTATAAAAGAATCAAAATTAATTATATTTTTTTTTGCCTTTTCTGTATTTTTAATGTTTTTTATATTTTTGATTAAAAATTAAATAAAACAAGTAATTTTAAAATAATACAACAATTAAAATAAATGATTAAAAGATATAAAAAAATAAATCAAATGGGCAAACCAGGGGGGGTAGACCCCAGAATTGGAGGTATAGATTTGAAAGCCTGGCCCAATTATTGGTGAGAACTTGTTGACTTTTTTGATCCAGTGAGATGCATTTGACTGGAGTGTAGCATGTTTCCCTATCCCTGCCTTTGATGTGGGCGCTCAGGGACACGTGGATGAGCTGATTCTGCAGTGCATGGTGAGTCCTTATGTGAGCGCTGCATGTGAATTAGAAATGAAAAATAATATTGGAAATGTGTGAGACCTGGGGTTTGAACCCAGGTCATGAGAGTCCCTAGTGCGTGTCCCTGCCAGCTGAGCCAATTGATTTCATTTAACATATAATAGTTAATAAACAATATAAAACAAAACTAACGCATAAGGACTAACACGCGCGCGAATTTTGAATGGACAAATGACAGCATGCCACATCTTCATCTTCTTCATGTCCCTGTAAACAAAATACATTGGCAACGGTTTTGAAGCGCTGCATTAGATAAGCTACAAAAAAATAGCGAATAGCTCGTTTCCTAATATAAATTAGGCGCGAGCATCTCCTTCTCTTCGTCCAGATGCCAGGAATGCAATGGTCATGGTCTTGAGGGCCAATTTTGCAGTATGGTGAAAACCCCAAAATCAAAACTTGAAAACCCTAGAATGTGGGCATGGCAGATTCGCGTAGGATGAACAAAAATACAATTAAATATAATGAACAGCTTGGAAACTTCATCATGAGTATGAATATGTAATTAAAAATGCAAAAAGAGGCTTAGAATCAAGAACACGAATTCAAAAAATTTGCTGTACAGTTTCACTTGTAACTACCAGATTAAGGAGCTTTGAGTGTTGTTATGAATTGAAATGCGTTTAGAATTGTCTCAGAATGCTAATGGTATAAAAATTTTGGCTTGAAAGGATCCCTAGCACTGATTTCAGATTTGCAATATATGTCCAAATTTTCAAAGTGTCCAATGGCTTTTGAACGAGTTTTTTGCTGCACTAGGGTTAGGGTTTGACTCAATGATCATTATGGAATTGAATAGGCTTGCTAACTCTCCTTAATTCATGCTTGTTAGAGAATTGGCCTTAGGGTTTGTCCATTAACCATTTTTTCCTAATTTCTAGCCAAAACCTAGACCTAGTGTGTAAATGAACCTTGGCCTGATTTTTAAGTTGGTTCATGATACATAGAACTTGTCCAAGTTCATATGACACCATTTCATTGATTTTTAAATTTTATTTGAATTTTCAATGAATTAAAATGAATTAAATCATCAAAAATTAAATAAAATAAAAAAGTCAACATTTGGTCTTGAAATCAACCATGGGCCACGTGTGTGGCATGACAAGGATGGACAAAGTGAGAAAAATGGGGCCCTTTTGTCAAAATTGGATTTTCAATGATAGTTGACTTTTGCCATTTCACAAAAATTTCCCAACTTCTACAAGGCATAACTTGCTCAATTTTTAAGCTTTTCACATGTTCTTGGACATTTTGGAAAGGTCTTTGAGTCCTTTAACCAATGCCTTTGGTCCCATGTCATTTTGATTTACCAATCTCAAGTTATGGCCTTTGACTTAAAGTCCCTTTTTGTTGACTTTTGAAAATGACCTGTAATGTTGAAATTGATAACTTTTTGTGAGAGCATTTCTTGGACTTGAAGTATGAAGATGAGTTGTAGGAAATGTCTTTCTCTTCAAAATGAGCTTTGGATGGAATTTTTCTGATAATCCATGTGAAAGTTATGCCCTGGTCAATTTCAGTTGACTTTTTCAGCTGTCCAAATATAGCAACTTTTGCATCTTTGATGATTTCTGAGCCAAATTTTGAGAATCATGATCAAGCATTGATCAAATGATGCTTGTGGCTTCAAAATGATATGTTGACCAAAAATTTGAACTTTTGACTGCCAAATGACCATTTTGCCCCTACAGTTGACTGTAGTGCAATCTAGGGTTTTGACTGTGCAATCTTGAGCTGAATGCCTTGAAACTTGATATGAGGATGCTTGACCATGTTTGTAAGCCTATGAGACTTGATTGAGCCTTTGAAAACTTCCTTTTCTTGATCAAACTCAAAACCCTAATTTGGACTGTTTAGGAGACTGTTGAACTGCACAACCCTTGGGGAATTTTGTGACCTTGACTTGGCAATTTCTTGAGGAATATGGGAGGGCAAATTTTGGGGTATAACAGTTGCCCCTGTTCAATCTTCTTAGACCTGAGGATGTAGATTGGCTGACGCGCCTTTCGTAATCCGAGGGTAAAAGATGATTGGACACTAGAGTGCCCGGAAATTTGCGCTCACATGTTGGCAATGAGGGGGAATGGGCTTATAGATGCCATCTGGATGTTTATCGCGCAGGAGATTTCTTGGCGAGAACCTGTATACCTGCAAAACAGAAAATGAGTACCTGACACGTTGCAGGGATGATTACTTCCTTAGCATGAATGGTAAGAGAGCCTTGAGCGACTTTAACTTCAACAACGCTCGTTGAGAAAAATCTGGGGTGTCTTCTGCTGGGATAAGAATCAGGGAGATCTTAAGGTCGATCTGACTGAACCAGAGAGGCCTTTGACAGAATCAGGAAAATCTTGGGACGATTTAACTGAACCGGTCTAGGTCTTGAAATGTCTTCCACTGGATAAGCAATCAGGAAAATCTTGGGACGATTTAACTGAACCAGAGGAGGCCTTTGACTGAATCAGTCTAGGTCTTGAAATGTCTTCCACTGGATAAGCAATCAGGAAAATCTTGGGACGATTTAACTGAACCAGAGGAGGCCTTTGACTGAATCAGTCTAGGTCTTGAAATGTCTTCAAAGGGATAAGCATCAGGAAAATCTTGGGATGATTTAACTGAACCAGAGAAGGCCTTTGACTGAACCAGTCTAGGTCTTGAAATGTCTTCAAAGGGATAAGCATCAGGAAAATCTTGGGACGATTTAACTGAACCAGAGAAGGCCTTTGACTGAACCAGTCTAGGTCTTGAAATGTCTTCAAAGGGATAAGCATCAGGAAAATCTTGGGATGATTTAACTGAACCAGAGAAGGCCTTTGACTGAACCAGTCTAGGTCTTGAAATGTAGCTTGAGAACTTAACTGAATTTTTTTCCTGAAAGATAAAAGTCAGTCATGTGCCATGCATGATATGGATCAAGCAATGATGTTCTCAACATAAATGAGATTTGTATGATGCAGTGCGTTATGCATGCTATAATGATGTAGGTGATGTTTTATGTATGTTTTCGTCTAGGAAAATGAATCCCTGACGGGTGCCAGGAAGTCGTATCCTGAGCTGATGTCGAAGAATAGATTTTGCTTCCGCTGGGGATGATAATTGCAAGGATACCGGTAGGAGAAGATGACTCCGTTGCGGAATAAACTTGGCAAATGGAGGATTCTGCGGGGAGAAAAGATACTCTAGCGACCATGCTGGGAGGCAATACTCTGTGGGGAGAGTGATACCTTGCTGAATATTGATAGTAACTCTATTGGGGATACCGTTATTGTATTGGAAGTGTGAATAGACTTCGCTGGGGATAGGAAAGAACTACGTTGACGACGACTCTCCCTTGGTTTTCGGCTGAGGATAACCCAGTTATATCCTGTCGAGGAAATAACTCTTTAAATCAAGCCAGACGACGCGTTCATGCTCTGCGAGGGGATAAGCTTCCAGAATCTACTGGGGATAAGCTTACTGCTTGGGGAGATGAATTCCACTTTTCCTGGGGAACTTGGATGGGACTCTCCTGGGGAATTTAAGATAGGCTGGGGAAGTGATTCCTTTGAATGTTGATGTATGCCGCCGGGGAACAATCTTTAGACCAAGACTGCCGGGGATGCTTGTTAAGAATATATGCTGCTGGGGAATATTTAAGATGCCTGGTTAGGTTTTTTAGCTGAACCTACCTTGGTATTTTGGAGGATAGAACAATTAGACTGCTCAGACAACTCTTTATTGCCCCTGTTTCTAGTGTCACCTGCAATTAATTCTTTGTTTCGTATGCAAATATTTATGAGCTAGCAAATTATTGCCAATGCATATATCACAAATTGAACCTTGGACGTTCTTCGCAAAACAAAACAAAAAAAGAAAAACACTTGGCACTTTTAACTGAAAAGTATATTTGTATTGATTTTGAATAGCCTGTGAATAGGCGTTTTGTGTACAAGAGGCTGACGTCCTGGTAAGCGGAACGTCGCCGAACAAGAGAGTTTATTACAAGTTTTGTACAAAAGAAATTAAAACAGCTGTGAGAAATATGAATGATCCACTGGGTTTCAACTCTGCTACAGCCTTTATAACTCTGAGCATCTCATCACTCGATGACCTTGGTTGAAGGTGAAGCTGACTGATCAATGCCGTCTTGATGTAAATACCGGATTCTGGATGCGAAGTGATCCAATGAGACATAGTATTACGCTTTTATCCCTAACTTTTGCCTGGACTGCCTTTTCAGGTTTTCAGTCCACCGGGATACCCATTTTTGCCCAAGCCGCCTTTTCAGGTTTTCGACTTGCCGGGTGTACAGATTTTCCATTTTCATCCCTTCATTTTGCCCGAACCCTTTTGGTTCGACGGGAAGCCCTAATTTTTGCCTAGACATGTCAGCCTAGCGGGTCTTTTTCATGCGTAGTACTTTTTAACTATGTCTGCATTGGCGGGGTGAGGAAGGTCGTCACCATCCATGTTGGTTAATATCATTGCTCCTCCTGAGAACACATGCTTAACCACAAATGGTCCTTCGTACGTAGGGGTCCATTTGCCCCTTGGATCACTCTGAGGAAGGATGATTCGCTTGATCACCAGATCCCCGACTTGATATTCCTGTGGTCTGACCTTTTTGTTAAATGCCCTGATCATTCGCTTCTGATACGTCTGACCATGGCAGATAGCAGCAAGTCTCTTTTCGTCAATAAGGTTGAGTTGATCAAGTCGTGTCTGGATCCAATCATCTTCATTCAGATTTGCATCCTTCATTATCCGGAGAGAAGGAATTTGTACCTCAATCGGCAAGACTGCTTCCATGCCATAAACCAGAGAGAAAGGAGTTGCCCCGGTTGACGTCCTAGCTGAAGTACGATACCCATGCAGAGCGAACGGTAACATCTCATGCCAATCTTTATACGTTACTGTCATCTTCTGCACAATCTTCTTGATGTTTTTATTAGCTGCTTCTACAGCCCCATTCATCTTCGGTCTGTAAGGAGAAGAATTGTGGTGCTGTATCTTGAACTGTTCGCAGAGCTCAGCGATCATCTTATTGTTTAGATTGGTACCGTTGTCTGTAATGATCCGCTCAGGGACGCCGTACCGACAGATCAGGTTGTGCCGAATGAACCGTGCCACAACAGTCTTGGTTACCGTAGCATAGGATGCTGCCTCAACCCACTTCGTAAAATAATCAATCGCCACTAGGATGAAGCGATGTCCATTAGATGCCGTAGGTTTAATCTCACCGATCATGTCTATGCCCCACATTGCAAATGGCCAAGGCGCAGTCAGAACATTCAGGGGAACCGGAGGAACATGCACCTTGTCTGCGTAGATCTGGCATTTATGGCATGTCCTAGAATGTTGGTAGCAATCAGCTTCCATGGTGGACCAGTAATACCCTGCCCGTAGGATCTTCTTCGCCATGGTATGTCCGCTGGAGTGTGTACCAAAAGTCCCATCATGTAGCTCTTCCATGATTCTTTCTGCTTCCGTCTTATCTACACAACGCAGTAGGGTTGAATCCTGGTTTCGTTTGTACAAGATGCCATTGCTGAGAAAGAACTTGGCTGCAAACCTCCTCAGGAATTTCTTATCATTGACAGATGCTCCCTCAGGGTATTCCTGTGCTTCCAAATATCTCTTTACTTCGTGGTACCAAGGCTTCTCAGTTACCAATTCAGTTTCGAGATCACAACAGTATGCCGGTTCGTCCAGTTTCCAGATGGTGATCCGAGGAGCTTCATTATCCCATTTAACCTTGAACATTGAAGACATTGTAGCTAACGCGTCCGCCAGCTGATTCTCTTCTCTTGGAAAATGCTCAAATGTTATCTCTGTGAAGTGGGGGATCAGGGCCAACACACATTCTCTGTAAGGAATCAAGTTTGGATGTTTCGTATCCCACTCTCCTTTGATCTGATTGATCACGAGAGCGGAATCTCCGAAGACACTTAGAAATTTGATCCTCAGGTCAATCGCAGCTTGAAGACCCATAATACACGCTTCATACTCCGCCATGTTGTTGGTACAGTTGAAACACAACCGGGCGGTGAGTGGAGTATGAGTACCTTGTGGGGATACGATTATGGCGCCGATACCATTTCCCAAAGCATTGGAGGCTCCGTCAAAGTGCATAGACCATCGGGATCCTGGTTCAGGTCCTTCATCCGGTCCAGGTATTTCACAGTCAGTTACTATCATAATGCTTTCATCTGGAAACTCGAAATTCATTGATTGGTAGTCATCCACAGCTTGATGTGCTAGGTGGTCTGCCAATACACTTCCCTTGATGGCTTTTTGGGTCGTGTACTGAATGTCGTATTCCGTCAAGATCATCTGCCATCTTGCAATTCTCCCAGACAGAGCAGGCTTTTCGAATATGTACTTTATAGGATCCATTTTTGAGATTAACAAGGTAGTGTGAGTCAGCATATACTGTCTCAACCGGCGAGCAGCCCATACCAAAGCGCAGCAAGTTTTCTCAAGCAGTGAGTATCGGGTCTCACAGTCGGTAAACTTTTTGCTAAGGTAATAAATGGCATGCTCTTTTCGGCCAGACTCGTCATGCTGCCCCAGCACACACCCCATTGCATTATCAAGCACTGTCAGGTAAAGTATCAAAGGTCTCCCTTCAACTGGTGGCATAAGGATGGGTGGTTCTTGGAGATATTCTTTGATTCTGTCAAAAGCAGCCTGGCATTCATCATTCCAACGTACTACCTGATCTTTCTTCAGCAGCTTGAAGATTGGTTCACAAGTAGCAGTTAAATGTGAGATGAACCGAGCAATGTAATTCAGACGTCCTAGAAAGCCTCTGACTTCCTTCTCTGTCTTAGGAACTGGCATCTCTTGAATGGCTTTGACCTTAGCAGGGTCCACTTGAATTCCTTTATCACTGACCACAAAGCCTAGCAACTTTCCCGATCTTACCCCGAAGGTGCACTTGTTCGGGTTCAACCTCAGCTTGTACAATTTCAACCGGTCAAACAGTTTCTGCAGATGATCAAGGTGTTCTTCCTCAGTCTGGGACCTAGCGATCATGTCGTCCACATACACTTCTATCTCATGGTGGATCATATCATGAAATAAAGTAACCATGGCACGTTGGTAGGTTGCCCCAGCATTTTTCAGTCCGAAAGGCATGACTTTGTAACAGAAGGTGCCCCACTGAGTAACAAATGTAGTCTTTTCCATGTCTTCCGGAGCCATCTTGATCTGATTGTAGCCTGAAAAACCATCCATGAAAGAGAACACTTTATGCTGAGCTGTATTATCAACAAGGACATCAATGTGGGGTAGAGGGAAGTCATCCTTGGGGCTGGCCCTGTTCAGATCCCTGTAATCAACACACATCCTGACCTTGCCGTCCTTCTTAGGTACCGGCACCACATTAGCAACCCACTGAGGGTAAGAAGTTACTGCAAGAAACCCGGCATCAAATTGCTTCATCACCTCGGCTTTAATCTTCTCGGACATCTCTGGACGCATACGGCGGACCTTTTGCTTAACCGGAAGGCAATCTTCTTTAGTTGGTAAATGATGGACCACAATGTCGGTATCTAATCCGGGCATATCTTCGTAGGACCAGGCAAAGATTTCTTTATAATCCTGCAGCATCTGAGTCAACCGTTGCTTCACGCTGAGTTCTAGGTTAGCACCAATCTTCACCTCTTTCTTGTCTTCCTCCGTACCCAAGTTTATTATTTCCACTGGCTCTTCATGGGGTTGAATTGCCCTTTCTTCCTGTTGTAACAGTCTTGCAAGTTCACCAGGCACTTCGCAATCCTCTTCACCTTCGTCGGCGGCTAAGTTGATCGGATTTTCGAAGTCATAACTGGCAGTAGCAGAGTCGTTACCAGTGAGATCCAGAGTGGATTGAAACCTGTATGAGTGAGTGTGTGTGTAAATACAGCTGTTTTGCAATATGTAAAGAAAGGAAAGAAAAGGAGCGCAAAATTTGAAATGTGAAAAACGTCCAATGCTTTTATTCATGATATATGATAGTGACACACAAAAAGCCCTCATAAATAAAACCACGGTGCCCCGGGTAAGACACCGGGCCATATAGTCTCAAATTATTGTTTATTACAAAAAACAAAGAAATTCATTACTGGGGAACAAAAGTTATGGGAGTAAAATCTTTAGCAGTCCAATTGGTCAATCCACCGTCGGCCGTTGGGTAGATCCAGCTATCGAACTCTGACTCTCCCACTTCATCTTCCTCTCCAATAGCATTCACTCCATGCTGAGTGATGAGCAACGGAGGTCTTCCAATTCTTGCCCTGCGCACCGCTTTCTGAGCTTCCGTGGTGAAACCCAGCCCAAACTTGTTAGTCTTAGGAGTAAGATCAGGGAGCTTGCCCCAATTTGCACATTCACCTTTTTCGATCACAGCCCGGGCGTCCTTTAAGGAGGCCATCTTCATAGGAGAAACCTCTTCATCTTCTGCTGTTGCCAAGGTTGGTGGTACCTCCTCAAAATGTTGAAAGGGGGTTTCAATGAACTCCCCATCCATTTCCACGTATCTGAAAGAGTTGAGGTGGCTGACCATGTATTCCTCTTCCCCTTGCACTGTTACGATCCTCCCCCTGACCGGGTACTTGAGCTTCTGATGCAATGTGGAGGTCACCGCTCCAGCCTTGTGAATCCATGGGCGACCCAGCAAACAAGAATAGGACGGATGGATGTCCATCACATAAAATTTTGAATCGAATACCTGTGACCCAACCCTGATTGGGATGTCCACTTCACCATGCACCATTCTTTTGGACCCGTCAAAGGCCCGGACAACAATGCTACTTGGTTTGAGCTCTAGACCCTCACAATCCAGCCTATCCAGAGCCTTCTTGGGCAGCACATTTAATGAGGAACCTGTATCAACCAGCACATGAGCAAGAGTAGTGCCCCTGCATTCAATGGAGACATGCAGGGCATCATTATGATTCTTCCCCTTTGCTGTCAGATCGGCATCAGAGAAACCCAGGCCATTATCAGCAGTTAGGTTGGCCACACAATCGGTGAACTGGTCAGCAGTCGTATCTTGGGGTACATGGGCAGTCTTTAAGAAAGCAATCAGAGCCTTTGCATGGGCCTCTGAACACAGCAGCAGTGACAACATGGAGATTTTAGAGGGGGTGTGCCCCAGCTGTTCCACAACATTGAAATCACTTTTCTTTATTATCTTGAGAATTTCTTCCATTTCCTGCTTGGAAGCCTCAATAATGGTCTTTGGTGCCTCCGTCCTGGCAGGCACATCAGCAGCAATTCCCTTGCCCCGAGTATCAGATGACTCAGCAGCAGGGGTGGATACTTGGTCAGAAGGAGAAACAGGCACTCTGGCAGGTGTGAAGATCAAAGGCCTATGAATTGCTGGAGGAGCAATGTCTGGCGAGAACAGTCTTCCACTACGAGTGACCTTAGCAGGCCCAGTGATGTTGGAGACACCAGTATTAATGTTGCACTCTTGTTTCACACCCAGAACATAAACATCCGCCCCATAGTGCCATGGGACAGCCTTATCAGATTTGTAGGGTATAGGCCCCGGAACAGTAAGGGTGATGGGAACATTCTTGTGAACTGACAAAACCTGTATAGGCTTCTTTGAAGGAGCCTCGGAATAGTTGTTGAAGATGGTAACGATTGACACTTCTTCAACGGGAGCAGCAGGAACAACAGTCTTTTCAAACAAAATCTCTCTATTATCTATCAGGTTTTGGATGCCTGATTTCAACAGAGAACAACCAACAGGGGAAGCAACACATAGAGGGCAACTTTCGCTACATCCCGGAAATAAACCGGCTAGCAACAGATTCCTCTTAACCATCAGCAACGGAGTAGCAACATCATCCACCGAAGCTACATACAAATTTTCCTCAACAGCATTCACTCCATGCTGGGGCAAGGGAGCATTTACAACATTTGGCCCCTCGGGCGCCTCAAACTGTATCTCCTTGGCATCAATGAGGTCTTGAACTTTGTTCCTTAGGGCCCAACAGTCATCTGTGTTATGCCCCGGGCTATCAGAGTGATAAGCACAGCGAGCATTCGGATTGAACTTGGGAGATGCAGTGTTGGGAAACTTTGGAGCTTCCTTGACAGTTACTAAATTGGTGGATAGCAACTGTGGCAGGATCTGTGATAAGGTCATGCTTAACCGGGTAAACTCTCTCCGGGGTCTTTCAAACTTTTGTGGATTAGTTGGCCGAGGAGCGGCAGCAGGTTTGGCAATCATTACCGCACTGACAGATTGGCGGTGTTCAGGTCGCTCTGTTCTCCGGGAGTTATATACAGCACTAGCCTCCTTTTTGAAGGGCTTCTTCTCAGTACTGGAGGAGGCAACTTTCTGTATCTTCCCCGATTTTATACCGGCCTCAATCCTTTCACCAGTCAGGATTAGATCGGTAAACCCAGCAGAGGAATTACCAATGAGATGATTGAAAAATGGACCAGATAAGGTCCCCAAGAACATATCTACCAGCTCCCGATCCGTCAACGGTGGCTGCACCCTGCCAGCCAGGTCTCTCCATTTCTGAGCGTACTCCTTAAAACCTTCACCCGACCCTAGCGACATACCCTGGAGCTGGGTACGCGTAGGAGCGAGGTCGGCATTATACTGATACTGCTTGTAAAAAGCAGTGGCCAGATCCTCCCAGTTACGAATGCTGATTCCATCTAGCTGATAGAACCAATCGAGGTGAGTCCCTGAAAGACTCTCCTGGAAGAAGTGGATCCAAAGGTTCTTGTCTGCTGTGTAAGGCTGGATCTTCCTTACATAAGAACGGAGGTGCATTTTGGGACAGGAAGCCCCATCATACTTCACGAAGGCAGGTGTTTTGAACTTGTGCGGGATCACCACTCCAGTAGATAACCCCAAGTCTCCGAAATCCAATCCAGGTACCCGTTGAACTTCCACAGCCTTTAATCTGTCTTCCAGCTGTTTGTACCGGTCTTCAGCAGGAGGGTACTGGTCGTCATTGAAGTCTGTTTCAGTATCAGAGCCCACAGGAGTAGTGACCTCCCTTTCATGATGACTACCTTCCGTCACAGATGGAGGAGTCCTTTCAGCTTCAACGACCAAAGTGTTCCCGAGTCTGCGCCCAGTGTTAAATAGCACAGTCCTCCTCTTCTTCTTAGTCTTCTTCAACAGCATGGTCTTTAACTCTTGTTGACCCTGAGACAAGCCCTTGATCAGCTCCTGAAATTGGGCGTTTTGCGCCTGAAACTGGACGTTCTGCGCCTGAAGAGCCTTGATAGCCGCATCGGTTGATGATTCAGGAGGGTTCATGATGCTGAAATAAACAGCGAAGAATGGTAAACAACCTGAAAAGAAGAGTATTTATGATGCACATGATGAATGATATGTGTTTATGCAATGCATTCAAGAGTTCGAAAATTCAAATTTGTTGTAGACCAAAAGGAACACACTTTATTATTAAGAAAATCATTGTTTTACTACATCAAAGCCTCATGGGCAAAAATACAAAAAGATCAAGTCACATCCAAAATATGTTGCGCATCTTCTCTGGAGCTATGTAAGTGTTGAGATTCCTTTCCTCGTGCAACAGGCGAGTGAGCTCCAAAACCTTCTTTTCACTGGCATGCAAACTAGTCTCAAGAGAATTCCTCTCTTCTTTAAGCTGGATCCAACTCTTCTGCATCTCTTCCCAGGATGTGGGCATATCAGGGTGCTGAATAACATGAGACACCTCTCCCTCCAAGGCAGGTTCTTTGATTACTGGAAGCATGTGAGGATAAGGCATTACTAACTTCTGAGAGCGGGCTCGTACCCATTTGAGGTAAGGCTCCAAAGGGATGGAGTTCCTGTGCCCCAGTGTCTTGCTGTCTATCCTACTAGGCATCCTCCAAGCTCTGATAAATCTCTGGCGAAGTCCTTGAGTATCGTTGTCGAAGTCAAAAACTACGTCAGGAATCAACATGTCATGAGGACCATCCCTCCGAGCGTAACCAAATTGTCTCCAAGCCAGGCATGGACTATAAGTAATACCCCCTCTGATTCCAAGTAAAGGAACATTAGGATACTCTCCGCAACGATCAATGATAGTGACATCTTCCCTGGACCTAGGGCACCAATGTATATCTGCATGTGTAAGAGTCATCAACCGTTGTGACCATCTCAAACCCCGCTCGTTCTTCAGGACTGATTGTGGAAGGTGCGAAATAAACCACTTTCCCAGGAGAGGAGTGCAACACATAAGGACACCTCTTTTTCTCATGGTTCGAGTGTAACATGAGTGAAGGAGGTCTCCCAGCAACGTAGGTATAGGATTCCTGGACATAAAGATCTGGACAGCACTGATATCAATGAGCTGGTCTGGGTTAGGGAACAACACCAAACCATAAACAAGGAGGGCCACAACCTCTTCAAAAGCTTGTAAGTCAAGGGAGTTCCAACAATCATAGGCCTTTTCAAACAGAAACCTGGCTAAGAACCCTTTGATACCACTTCTAACTTCCCAATGTCCCTTGAGGTCAGATGACTGCAGGTGCAAGGCTTTAGCAATCTCTTCAAGCTTAGGTTCCTTTTCTGTACCGTTGAAGGGTAGCTGATCAAGGATAGGGATCTTCAGGAGTCGGGAGAACTCCTCCAATGTAGGTACCAACTGATAGTCCAAGAAAGTGAAACAGTGATGCAGAGGGTCAAAGAATTGGAACAGGACTTTTATCATATCTTCCTCAATGTTGGTGTTGACCAAGCTGATGAGGCTTCCATGCCTTTCACTGAAAGAAGAGTTCTCGGGAATCCTGGATATAAGCTCCTTAAGCTGAGGAGAGATCCTTACAAGACTGATTGGAATTGTCTTTCTACGAACAGTTTCCATGTCCTACAAAACAAGAACAAAGATGAAAATTCGAACCCCTGAAATGGTTAGTTAATGCATATGATGCTGGATGATGTCATGATGCTATGATTAAACACAGATATTTACAAAGACAAACATGTAAGGCACACAAGGCACACAAGACAGGCCCTTAAGGTTTAAGGCCAGCATGGGGTCTGGGTAGTACCCTCTTGAAGTTGGTGGGTTCAACCTGTCCTAATCAAAGTAACCGGGTTCTAAGGTTCCCAATATCACGGGATCGCTTTCATTGTTCATCGTTTCGATTTAGCCACTGAACTGGCGACCGAAATATTCCAGGAAAGCAACCCTCAATTGAGTGTAGTATCGAGTATCAACCAACCTCGGACTGCACCAAAGTCAGTTATCTCACTACCCTAAAGAGGCCAAGATGGTTCAATTAAGGTTCCTAAGGTCTGTTGATGCTTCATGACACCACATGGAGGCCCCGTACTCTCCTTGACTGACTCAAGGGTTACCGGTACACACCAAAGTGCCACATCAACGTAGCAGACTGTTTCAACCATGTCGGTATACCCCGCACAGTTCCCTCACAGCCTTGTTGCTACTTTCTAAGAAGGTATCCCCAGATCCGGGTTAGGATCTATAGAACTCCCAAGCAACCCACAATAATAAAGCAAGCAAAGAAAGCAATTGAAAACACAGTGATCTTAATCCTAAGGTACACCCCACTTTAAGTTTTACTCCCTAGCAGAGTCGCCAGTTCTGTGATCGGTGGATCTGGAACTGACTGTTTTAAAGCTGGTTCGCGAAATGTCGCGGTAAGCAAGAGTCGCCACCGTCTTTTATTTTCTCCAATAGGAAAGGACAAAAGCACAGAAAAATTCCTTTAAAGAGATTGCTCTCGGTTCGGGAGGTAGGTTATAGAAAGGGAAGGTGTTAGCACCCTTTCTATCCATGGTTATCCATGGGCTCTTAGGTACTTGCTCAATGTGTTTTCAAAATGTGTTTGTTTGCTTTTCAATTGTGGGTTTCAAAAATATTCTTTGAAAAGTTTCGATTCAACTCGTACGTCAGAGTGTTTGAAAAGTTTGTTTTGAAAGTTTTTGAAAGTGTTGGTGTGAAAAGTATTTTGATTTGTTTTTGAAATTAGAGCAAGTACCCTTGAGAACCTACCTACCCTAAGGAATTCGTCTGTGTAAATGTCCTTTAAGGTAGTACCATCCCACCATTGAGAGGTAGGTAGCACCACCATTGGAGGTGTTCGGGTCAATTCGAGTTTTAGGGACGTGGTGATCACCGGAGCAATGGGAAGACACCTTAGAAGCTACCCTCATGCCAGGTTCCCGGACCATGAGGACTTACTAAGACGTTTTCTACTCGATGACCACCTTTCGAAAGGCAACAGTGAGGCGTACCCTAGGGGTGGTGTGTGAATTGTGTGTCATTTTCAGTTTATTGTTTGTCTTGTCATGTATTTGTGATCTAACGATTCCATTTTATTTTCGGGCATTCATTCTTTCATGCATATTTATTAACAGTTATATTTGCGAGAAAATAAATCTAACTATTACAACCGGCGCGGGTCCACATCGCCAAAAAACCGAACCCGATTTGACTGAAAATAAATAAAGCGAATAAATAAAGTGCAAGAAATAAATCTAAACTTATTACAAGGCTTTGGGGCATATACAGAGGTATTTAAACAATGTAAAATAAATGCGCGAAATAAAGACTAAACAAAATTAGGGCGTTGGACCCTTTTACAAATAATTAAAATTAATCAAGGAAATTAAAAATTAAATGAAAAATAATGTTTTTGTGTTTTTAGGTTTAAAAGAAAAAGAGAAAAGTTAATTAAAATTAAAATCCTAGTTCTATCATTTTTTAAGTTTATTATAAAAAAAAAGATTTAATTTCTAACCTAATTAAATTCTAAACTAATTTATGTACAATTTTTGATTTATAGAAAATAAATAATAGATAATAACATTGTGAGAAAAAAGGAAAAAAATTAAAAAGGATATAAAAAATTAATAATCAACCTAATTCTACATTTTTTTGGATTTTTATTATGAAAAAAGAATTAAAATTAAAACTAAGACCTAATTAAACTAAATGAGTTACATTTTTATTTATTTATAAAAGAATCAAAATTAATTATATTTTTTTTTGCCTTTTCTGTATTTTTAATGTTTTTTATATTTTTGATTAAAAATTAAATAAAACAAGTAATTTTAAAATAATACAACAATTAAAATAAATGATTAAAAGATATAAAAAAATAAATCAAATGGGCAAACCAGGGGGGGGTAGACCCCAGAATTGGAGGTATAGATTTGAAAGCCTGGCCCAATTATTGGTGAGAACTTGTTGACTTTTTTGATCCAGTGAGATGCATTTGACTGGAGTGTAGCATGTTTCCCTATCCCTGCCTTTGATGTGGGCGCTCAGGGACACGTGGATGAGCTGATTCTGCAGTGCATGGTGAGTCCTTATGTGAGCGCTGCATGTGAATTAGAAATGAAAAATAATATTGGAAATGTGTGAGACCTGGGGTTTGAACCCAGGTCATGAGAGTCCCTAGTGCGTGTCCCTGCCAGCTGAGCCAATTGATTTCATTTAACATATAATAGTTAATAAACAATATAAAACAAAACTAACGCATAAGGACTAACACGCGCGCGAATTTTGAATGGACAAATGACAGCATGCCACATCTTCATCTTCTTCATGTCCCTGTAAACAAAATACATTGGCAACGGTTTTGAAGCGCTGCATTAGATAAGCTACAAAAAAATAGCGAATAGCTCGTTTCCTAATATAAATTAGGCGCGAGCATCTCCTTCTCTTCGTCCAGATGCCAGGAATGCAATGGTCATGGTCTTGAGGGCCAATTTTGCAGTATGGTGAAAACCCCAAAATCAAAACTTGAAAACCCTAGAATGTGGGCATGGCAGATTCGCGTAGGATGAACAAAAATGCAATTAAATATAATGAACAGCTTGGAAACTTCATCATGAGTATGAATATGTAATTAAAAATGCAAAAAGAGGCTTAGAATCAAGAACACGAATTCAAAAAATTTGCTGTACAGTTTCACTTGTAACTACCAGATTAAGGAGCTTTGAGTGTTGTTATGAATTGAAATGCGTTTAGAATTGTCTCAGAATGCTAATGGTATAAAAATTTTGGCTTGAAAGGATCCCTAGCACTGATTTCAGATTTGCAATATATGTCCAAATTTTCAAAGTGTCCAATGGCTTTTGAACGAGTTTTTTGCTGCACTAGGGTTAGGGTTTGACTCAATGATCATTATGGAATTGAATAGGCTTGCTAACTCTCCTTAATTCATGCTTGTTAGAGAATTGGCCTTAGGGTTTGTCCATTAACCATTTTTTCCTAATTTCTAGCCAAAACCTAGACCTAGTGTGTAAATGAACCTTGGCCTGATTTTTAAGTTGGTTCATGATACATAGAACTTGTCCAAGTTCATATGACACCATTTCATTGATTTTTAAATTTTATTTGAATTTTCAATGAATTAAAATGAATTAAATCATCAAAAATTAAATAAAATAAAAAAGTCAACATTTGGTCTTGAAATCAACCATGGGCCACGTGTGTGGCATGACAAGGATGGACAAAGTGAGAAAAATGGGGCCCTTTTGTCAAAATTGGATTTTCAATGATAGTTGACTTTTGCCATTTCACAAAAATTTCCCAACTTCTACAAGGCATAACTTGCTCAATTTTTAATCTTTTCACATGTTCTTGGACATTTTGGAAAGGTCTTTGAGTCCTTTAACCAATGCCTTTGGTCCCATGTCATTTTGATTTACCAATCTCAAGTTATGGCCTTTGACTTAAAGTCCCTTTTTGTTGACTTTTGAAAATGACCTGTAATGTTGAAATTGATAACTTTTTGTGAGAGCATTTCTTGGACTTGAAGTATGAAGATGAGTTGTAGGAAATGTCTTTCTCTTCAAAATGAGCTTTGGATGGAATTTTTCTGATAATCCATGTGAAAGTTATGCCCTGGTCAATTTCAGTTGACTTTTTCAGCTGTCCAAATATAGCAACTTTTGCATCTTTGATGATTTCTGAGCCAAATTTTGAGAATCATGATCAAGCATTGATCAAATGATGCTTGTGGCTTCAAAATGATATGTTGACCAAAAATTTGAACTTTTGACTGCCAAATGACCATTTTGCCCCTACAGTTGACTGTAGTGCAATCTAGGGTTTTGACTGTGCAATCTTGAGCTGAATGCCTTGAAACTTGATATGAGGATGCTTGACCATGTTTGTAAGCCTATGAGACTTGATTGAGCCTTTGAAAACTTCCTTTTCTTGATCAAACTCAAAACCCTAATTTGGACTGTTTAGGAGACTGTTGAACTGCACAACCCTTGGGGAATTTTGTGACCTTGACTTGGCAATTTCTTGAGGAATATGGGAGGGCAAATTTTGGGGTATAACACAAGGATTTGCCAGAGAAATGGGGTTTAGATTGCTAACATCAACGCCATATTATGCTCAAGCAAACGGTCAGGTCGAAGCAGCAAATAAAGTAATAATAGGATTAATCAAGAAGCATATTGGCAAAAAGCCAAGAAACTGGCACAAAACTCTGGACCAAATATTATGGGCTTGTAGAACATCTCCTAAGGAAGCTACTAACACTACGCCTTTCCAACTCACATTTGGTCATGATGCAGTGTTGCCAGTAGAAATTCATCTACAATCAGTTCGAATTCAGAGACAAAACGAAATCCCAGCTGCATTATATTGGGAAATGATGATGAATGAATTAGTTGAGTTGGACGAAATTAGATTACCTGCATTGGAAAATTTGATAAGACAAAAAGAAAGAGTGGCCAGAACATACAATAAAAGGGTGAAGAAAAAAGTATTCATTATTAATGACATGGTTTGGAGAGTCATATTGCCTATGGACAAGAAGAATAAAGTGTTAGGTAAATGGTCACCTCATTGGGAAGGACCTTTTCGAATATTAAAAGTATTCTCAAACAATGCATACGAAATCGAAGAACTCGTGGATGATAAATGTATCCTAAAGGTTAATGGGAAATATTTAAAGAAATATAAACCACGCCTGCAGGAGATTCGAATAGTAACAACGTAACCAAGATGTTATAAAAGGCCAAGATGGCAAGATAAAATGCCAAAATGGCGTTGTTCGAATATTACATATAAGAAACCAAAATTGTAGTCAAATAAAACCAAAATCTAGAAATAAGAGTTATTTTTCAATCGATTAAAAGTGCTTCGAAATGATTCAAGTTTCTGCTGAGCGAACCTCCTGGCTCCTTCCAAGGTTGCCACTTCTCCTTTAAGTTGTTCTGCAGTCTCCATTTCCACAAGCCCCTGGTTGAGAAGCTCTTCGAATTGGTTACCAGCAGTATTGGTTTCGAAGGCTATTTGTTGTTCTTTAGCCTCCTTAACCTTCTGTTGAAGTTCCAGAATCTGCCTTTCCCAAAGAAGTATGGACTCAGCTCGAGCCTCATAATCAGTTTTCGCCTGCTTTAGATGCATAGCTTGATCCTCAGCTTCTTGAGAGAGTTTCGAAGCTTGTTCATAAGCAGTATCCATGGCAATGCGTTTCTCTTGAACCTTCTTGGCAGCAGATTCGTCTTGGAGAAGGTAACCAGTTACGTTGTCCAGCAAAGCCTGAAGATCGAACAAGAGAGTACTAACTGGCAAGGAGCAGGTAGAAAGATTGACCTTTGTGAGCAGCTCCTTCATAGTATAGCAAGCAGTACTATCTTGCTTAAGCACTTCGAATATATCCACATTGAGAATGGTTTTCCTAATTTTATTAAGAAGAACAATTCTTTCATCTGTGGGAAGAGGATAGCTGGTCGAACTTGTGCCAACCCTAGCAAGTGGGACGTCCCTCTGAGCCAACTTAGCCTTCATGTACCCAATAGGGTCATTTCGTCTCAGAAGTGTCAGTTCCTCGTCAGTCATTCGAGACAAAGAGGATTGAGGGAGTTCCACACGTAGGGGAGCCACGTCCATTTCAACCTCTATGGGTTCGTTGGTTGCATTACCATCCCCTTCATTCGTTTCGTGCTCTTGGTCTTCTTCATCCTCATCCAAGTCCACCACTTTAATACCATCCCTTTCACTGCTATTTGCGTTGGACTCCGTCCCAGCAGTTGAGCCGTCATTGGCATTCTCCTCCTCAGATTCTTCGTCTGCAGATTCTTCGGCTCTTTGCCCAGAATCAGCTTTCTCTTCTTCAGTTTGAGTGTCCTTTGGGTCCTTTTGAAGAGTTTCAAGAGGGGACTTTTGAAGAGAAGCCCTTTGCAAATCCTCTGCAGATGTTTGAAGTGGTGTTTCGTTTATCTCTGTCAGAGGAATGGAGGTACCTTGATCATCCTGCTGTTCAGAAGTTCCAGCCAGAACCGCCATATTGGAGGAACCTTTATTTTGAACCATGTTGCTGGAATCTCCTTGAGGAGAGGAGTTGAACAGAGCAGCAGCTCTGGATGGTGAGTTCGAAGTAGTGGAAGCTGGATTCAAGATGTTCTGCAAGGAACAACAGAATGTTAAAAAAACATTCACCAAGGTAATAAGAAGTTATTATTGTAAAAAATTTAAAGGTTCAATTTACCTGTGGACTCTCGGAGGAGAGGTTACTAGCTATACGTTCCAACGTTGTGTTGGAGGTCGAAGGTGGATTTTTGGATTTGGGTGAGGGAGCAGCATCCCTGGAATCAAGTCCAGAGACACTAGTTGGAACGGTACTTTTCGAAATATCTTTCTTTAGCTTCTTCTTCGAAGCAGTGTTTAAGTTTCCTCCAGCCTTGGGATCTTCCCTAGTGGTGCTTGATTTCCGCTTCTTGGGAGTAGTAGGAGGAAGCTTGTTGGTCTGAAAGGATTTTAAACGAAGAGTTAGATGCAAACCATAAAACATGAGTGAATTCAAAACATCAAGGCTAAGTGATTACCGTTGGAATTGGAACACTGGTTGTTGTTGGTATTATTGTTGTTGTTGTGGTTGCAGCAATAGTGGTTGTTTCGGGTGGAGTCACTTTATCAGTAGTTTCGATGGAGGCTTGAGAGGCACTCCCTTCCTTCGACTTCGAGGCAGCTGTCTTTATCCTGATGGCTGAAAATCGAAACAATTAAAGCAAAAGTTAAAGATATGGAAAATAAAAGACGTTTGGGATTTTCCCAAGCATTCGCACCTGTGCCTTGATCAGATTTAATTGACATGGCAGAAAGGTCGTATCGAAGGTGTCCTGGGAAATCATGAAGCCAGTATCGAGCCCATGTCACAGTCTCAGATGGCTTTGGTTTCCTTTGAAGATATTTGAACATCTCTTTGCAAGTAAACCACCAAGGATATGGGGGAAACCAAGCCAGAGCCAATTCTGAGGTAGGTAATCTGGGAAATTTAGGTGGATGCATTTCGAATGCCAACCTATACCTATCCTCAGGTGACAGCCCTGAAGGAAGTTTTAACTTAGAAACTTTTTGTTTAAATTTTTCCTTCAAGGTCTCAGCCGCTTGATGCACAGTAGAGTCCAAGCGCGTGGGGTCATAAGTAGTTTCAAAATAATTTTGGAAAGCTTTAATCTCTTTGGCATGAGTAAACATACCTTTCTTTGTTGGTACCTGCACATTGAAGGCATCAATTAGTTTCTGTTGAATTGCAAGTGTATCGAACATATAAGTTTGATAAAACTTGGTCCACCATTCCAGAAACCCTTTAGCTGTGAGATGGGTAGGTTCGAAGGTTATCAGCTCAAATTGGGCAAAGCCTTGATATTGCTCTTGCTGTATTTTGGCTTCCCGTGCCTTGAAAGTTCGTCCAGAAGTGATGGCACTCTCAGTTTGAAATAAAGGTTCAGGGATCAGTTGGCATAAGCCAAACTGCCTCGAAACAAAGTTTGGTTGGTAGGCAAAGAGAAAAATCTGGTTCTTGGCTGGAATTATTCTTGAAGAAATGAGTCTAGGTAGCAAAAAAGCTCTCCATACATCCTGAATCTCCTTGCTCTTGATAGCTTCTGAGAGAGCCATGGTGAACCAAGAAGGTCCATGAGCCCTCGAAGCAAAAGGCGCCATGCTCTCTTCGAACTTGTGCCTTTTGGAGAATATCATGATGTACTTCGAGAATTGGACTTTGAAGTCATCTTTGTCGTCATTGGGAGTTAATCTTCGAAGCCTAGTGCCTTCGACTATCCTATCATTTATCTCAGAATCTTGCTCATCAATGGTGTTGGCGGTTGATAAGGAGGGTTCGAACATGGCATTTAGCCATAGTTGAAGTAACCAAAAAGGGCCAGCCAACAGAATATTTTTGGAGGTGTGGGATTTGAGGCTCGAAACAGCTGACCTCAGGCTTTCATAAAGGTCAACTAAGAGCAGTTCACTTAGGCACACTTTTCAGTTTTCATGCAAGTCCCTAGCTAGAGGAATGAACCTACTAGCTACCTGTAGGGATCTACTGCAGAAAACGTATCTTGACAGCCACAGGGTTAAGAAAGCAATGTGCTCTACGTCAGACACATTGTCCCCCTCAGCATGGTAATGACTGATAAACTTGGAAAAACTGGCTAGCTTGACTTCGAAGTCAATTATGCTTGAATGTTCTTCGTTTTCTGGTACATAAGTTTCTCCCACTGGCGATAACCCAGTGATGGCCGCTATGTCGAAGAAGGTTGGGGTGATCATTCCACCAGGGAGATGGAAAGTGTTATAGGTACTGTCCCAGAAATAGAGGGACGCGAATAGCAGAGGGTGGCTGTAGGTGAAACCAGGCTTCGATAGCTTAATCAGGTTATAGATACCTAATTCTTCCCATTGCTGGGATTTCTTAGCTTCTACTTTCTTGAACCAATTTTGATAAGCAATATCAGAGGTGGGGCAAGATCGAAATGGCTTAAAATTACTTTTTACATAATCCAATACAAAGGGGTCCTTAGGAGGAACAGTTGGGTTTTCTATGGTATTTGAACTAGAAGATTCTACTGGCTTAGGGGCGTCCATTTTGTTAAATAAGGGTTTAAAACTATAACAAACTGGGAAAATCGTCCTGGTGTCTTTTAATATTTCAAAAACCGTAAGAGGGCCATTTAAAGCTAACCTCTTACCAGCAACGTTGGTAGGAATGAGTACCTGTGACGCATACATCATTTCTTTTTCCTTTGAAATCATCTGAGGGGCGAGAACGGATTGACCTTGGTGAGTGATGATTTTACTTTCCATGGTAGTTCCTGCAGTTTTTCCTTTCTTCTTGGAGACTTTCTTGAGTTGGGATGAAGTAGAAGAAGACATTTTTGAAAGATGTTGAAAGCTTGGGTTTTTGACGAGAGAAGGAGGGTAAAAGATTTAGAGTGTGAAAAGAAAAGAAAAAGATTAAGTTGGTGATGTTTTATAATGGGGAAGTTTAAGCATCCACTGAATAAGGGTGTGATACGTGGAAATCATGGGTTGGTGTGATGAAGAGGTGGCGTAAAATTAACATGGGTAATAGGCGTGATTTAAAGATAATCATTATTTGTAACTGCACTATGCTGTGAAGTGGCTCCAGGCGGTTAAGGAATCCAAAAGGTGTTATGATTGACGTGACTGGAGTCAAATGCATTAAATGTTACGATGATTAGAAAGTCACATCAAAATCTTGTGTAGATGCTTAAAATAGGTATTTCTCAGAGGAATCGAAATACATATTTTAAAGGGGAAATTTGTTGGCTGAAGATTTTGATAATGTTATTAGAAGCCAAATGAATTAAAACGTTTTGATCGAAATGAGGTAAAGCGCCGTGTTTCGAAGTAGCAGAAGCAGTGTTTCGAATAAGCATGTCAAAGCTTGGGGCTTCGAGTGGCAATTATGGGAACATATCTAAAGAAGTCTCGAAATAACAACAAGGTTGTGTCTGGGAAGAGCGTTCGAAACAGAGAAGTACCAAAGCATTTGAAATTCAAATGGAAGCGGGACATTCGAAATTTGAAAGTTATGTGCTGGAGCATTTGGGGACACGTGGAAAGAAGAAAGAGGCATTGTTCTGCATGTTCTGAACGTGGCATAATCCTATAGCAAGACCGTTATGGTCGAATTAGTATAAATAGAAGTCTTAGTATTAGGATTTCGTGTGTCATATCTATTGTACTAAATACTCAGTAACATTCAAACTACCACATGGCAAGGGAAACGAATGGAAGAGAAATGTACGTATGATAGCACCATGTATTTCTGATTTAATGAAAACCTTTTACCATTTCCAGCATGCTCCTTTATCTTTTTGTCAAATAACATTTACAAGTTTTCTCATTTACAGCCTTTTCACTTCGAAATCTCTTCTTCAAAGTTTTACATTTTAATGCTTTCTTTACATTTCAAGCAATTTACATCTTAGAAAACTGTCATATTTTCCATACCTTTACCTTCAAGTCTTATCCTTCGAATGCATATTTTTACTTAAAGTCATTTACAGATTTCTTGCATTAAACGCTTTCTTCATATTTCAAACCTTTTACGTTCCAGAAATCCTTTACATTAACTGTTTTATAATTCGAAACCATTTACTTGACTTTTATGCAATTTTACATGTCTTTACAATTAACATTTATTCATGCAACTTAGTTTCACACACACATTTTGATTACATCTTTAGACTTTTAGAGAGAGAAATCGAAATAAGCCAAACGCATATACAACACTCAAATATCAACCATGAATATCTGTTCGATCGTGAGAGTAACCTTAATGTCCAGGGAATCCTAGGATCAATCTAGTCGATCATGTGAGTTACCAGAGGAATTAAATAACAGTCAGAAAGATTATTCGATAGTTTGGAAGACTAGCGGTTGTTTACCAGAAATCACTGGAAACACTATCCCACTGCTCGTTAGGGCTTGCATGGCGAACTTCGATGTTTGACACATACTGGTCGATCAAGATAGCTCGGTAGACATCATGTACACCCAGTTGTTCGATACCCTACAACTGACTGAAAGCCACATAACCCCGTACGTGGGCTCGGATCTCCAAGGCTTCAACAGAGACAATACCAAACCCTGGGGGTATGTTGACCTGATTATCACCTTCGAGAGAGGAATAACCGCCAGAGCCATCAAGACTCAATTTCTGGTAGTGGATTTCCTGTCTCTCTACCAATGTATCTTTGGGAGGCCCACTCTGGCCAAACTGATCGCGGTCCCCTCCATCGTGCACCTCAAAATGAAGTACTACAGTGCTGAGGGTTTGGTCGCCATCCTCCACGGGGACATCCAGGATGCAAGAAGCTGTTTTGAAGCCTCGACTAGGGGCCTGAGTGTCATCAACGCTCAACCACAAATGACCATTGGGGCCGCACTGCCCTCCAGCTTCGAGGAAGACAAGCCACTGCCAAGGGTCGACGCCATCAATCTCGACAGCCGCTTATCCAAATAAGATCGTACAGAGTAGAGAAAGAAAGGGAATGAGCCCATGGTCGAAGGCAAAGTTTCATCCCTATCTGTAAACAGCGAGAAACCCTCAGATCCCACACGACACTGTTGGTGTAAGCCCTAGAGGCTAATACTTTTGGTACTTGTATCGAATTATTTATTAATAATAAAAGGCATTTCTTTATTATGTTTGCTTTCCAAAATAATAAAGTCCCTAGAATGGTTTATTTGTTTAATGAAATGTTAAGTGTGACTTAATCATGAGATCCCATTAAACATAAGACACTATTCTTAAAGTATCCGTAGTCAAGCTTTAATGTGAAGTGGGATAACATTAAAGCATTAAGATTATTATGAAGATAGATTGATGATCACATCTCATGGATCATAGATAAGGAGTTATCAAGTCTTGACATATGTATGAATATTAGGAGTAATATTTATACTGGATTGACCCGCTATGAGAATACTACATAGAATGTTATGCAAAGTGTCATAAGTTATTCTCATGATGATAATGGTGTATACCACCCTTCAACCTGAAACCACTATGGATCCTAGATGTAGAGTCAAGTACTTTATTGGTGATCAAACGTCATCCGTAACTGGATGACTATAAAGACGGTTGATGGGTACTTCATAAAGCATGCTAAGGGACATGAGTGACCTAGATGGAATTTGCTCATCCTGCATAATAGGATAAATGTATAAGGGCCCAATATTGAACTGGACAAGGGTGACACAGTGTATGCCTTGTGTTCAATATAGACATGAGGGCAAAAGGGTAATTGTACAACACAAATATTATCACGGAAAAGGTTTGGTCAGATCACATGACATTTTCATGACTTGGGTAACAGTGATGTGTTGCTAGATACCGCTCACTGTTTATTATATTAAATGTGTGATTTAATATAATTGCCGACGTTGCGAAAACCTACAGGGTCACACACATAAGGACAGGTTGATGAGAGATAGAATAAATAAGGAACACCGTAAGGTACGGTGCACTTAAGTGTAATACGGAAAGTGGTAAGGTACCACGTGGATAAGTGATATATGGTACATCATAAGGTATGATGTCCATAAGCTTAATGGGGCTTTTAACTTATAGCCTTAATTGGGATTTTAGCTTGTAGCCCACACAAGTGATTCTATAAATAGATCCCTTGTGATGAAGCAATTTTACTTGATGCAATTTCGTTTTTGATTCTCTCTCTCACTCAAGGTTTTCGTTCATGATCAGCTAGCACTGTGACCGGAAGCGATCTGTTCATGTGGACTGAGTAGAGGCGTTGTTCTTCATCAACGCTCGTGATCACAACATCAAAGGTCTGAATCGCCACAAGAGGTAAATGTTTCTATCACTGACCATGTTCATTCGTAAGGATCGCTAAAGGAAAATTTTAATTCCGCTGCGCTTTTCTGATCGCAATTTTCCTTCAGACACATCCCGTACGGAGACTTCGAGATCATTTCCCTGGGGAATGATCCCACTGTTCACAATAATTTCTGGTGAACAACCGCTAGTCTTCCAAACTATCGAATAAACTTAATTACTGTTATTCAATTTCTCTGGTAACTTGCAGGATCGACTAGATTGATCCTATGGTACATAGTTGTTTGGCTAAGTCTAATTGTAAAACTGGTATTCATATTTAGGATTTCTAACTAAAGTGTTTCAAAGATATCCAATCCACTTCGATTACTATACTGAATGATTCGAAGGACAATTTCTATATGATATCAGGAATGTTCTTTAGAAAAGTAAAAATACTTAAGATTGGGCAAATGGCGGGATTAAGTAAGTGAATGTAAAAGTTACTGAAGGTTTAGAGGATTTGAACATAAGAAAAGTGTTTAAATGCAGAAAGAAATAAATGACTTCGAATGCAAAGGCTTTAATGTAAAGGCATAAACGTAAAATTGTTTGAAGCACAAATGAAATGGAAGTGAAAGACAAAACTGGAAAATGCAAAGAGTTTTCATTGAATTGTAAATGTTGGTGTTATCATACGTACATCTTTTGAGCATTCGTTTCCCTATCCATGCGGTATTTTGAATGTTTACTGAATTTGTACAACAGATATGACACACTGAAATCCTAACACTAAGACCTCTATTTATACTATTTCGACCATAACGGTCTTGCTATCAGAGTCTGCCACGTTCGAAGCATGCAAAGCATTACTTCCCTCTAGCCTCCACGCGTCCTCGAATGTTCCAATGCTTATGTATTTTGAACTTCCAACATCCCGCTCACGTTTGAATTTCAAGCGCCTTGGTACCTTCATTTCGAATTCGTTTCGAAAATAACCCTCACAAATATAGTCTCATCATTATTTCGAACAAGGCTTTATACTTACACTCCACAACTATCATTCGAAACCTTGAACTTTAATATTTCCATTCGAAACAAACAATCTCTTCCATTCCAAATCATCAAACTTGCTTTATTCAAACAAAGCCCAATCGTCTTATTTCGAATCACAATATCAAAATCTTCAGCCAACAAAATGCCCCTTTAAAATATGTATTTCGAACCCTCTGAGAAATATTTATTTTAAATAGATTCACAAGATTTTGATAGGTCTTTTTGAAGAATCATGACATTTACTGTGCATGACTTTACCCACGTCAATCAAGACGCCTTTTTGAGTACCTAACCGTCTTGGACCAGTTACCACAGCATGGTGTGGTTTAAAAATAATGATTACTATTAATCACACTCATTACCAACACTAGATCTTACGCCACCTCTCTCTGAATCCACCCAACGACTTCCACGTACCCCTAATCTTATTTAGTGGGTGTTTTACACTCACTCTTCCACACTCTCTATAAAACTCATCAGTTTAGTCTTCTCTTCTTTTTCTCCAAAATTTTGCAACCTCCCTCTTTTTCATTAAACCCTAAAACTTCCAGCAATCTCAACAATGTCTTCATCAACATCATCACAATTGAAGAAATCATCAAAGAGGAAGAACAAGAACAACGACACGGAAACTGTTATGGAGAGCAAGGTGGGTATTTATCAGAATCAATTTGTGCTCAATCCTCAAGCGATCCCCAAAGAGAAAGAAATGTTGTATGCTTCTCAGGTATTAATCCCTACCATTCTTGCTGGAAAAAGGTTTGCCCTAATGGGTCCTTTAACTGTTTTTGAAATTCTGAAAGATACTAGGAAAAATTTTCCCATTTGCTATAAATTCAAACCCCTATTCAACAAGTTGGATGGCCCTAAGGCAGGAACTGAAGACCTAAGTGAATCATCTGATTCGAAAACAACTGAAACTCCAGTCTCACCTCCAAAAGATCCTTTTATTTTAGATTACATCAAAAACAATTTCAAACCATTTCGATCCTGCCCCACTTCAGATGTAGCATATCAAAACTGGTTCACTAAGGTAGAATCCAAAAAATCCCAGCAATGGGAAGAATTAGGAATTTATAATTTAATCAAACTGTCGAAACCAGGCTTTACTTACAGTCACCCATTGCTATTTGCTTCATTGTACTTCTGGGACAGCACTTATAACACTTTCCATCTTCCGGGTGGAATGATAACACCCACCTTCTTTGATATAGCTGCCATCACTGGTCTTTCACCAGTGGGGGAAACTTATATTCCTGACAATGAAGAACATTCTAGCATCATTGACTTCGATGTCAAACTAGCCAGCTTTTCAAAATTCATCAGTCATTATCATACTGAAGGGGATGATGTCTCAGACGTAGAACACATCGCTTTCCTTACCTTGTGGCTATCACGATATGTGTTTTGCAGCAGATCCTTGCAAGTGGCGAGTAGGTTCATTCCCCTAGCCAGGGATTTCCATGAAAATAGGAAAGTCTGCCTGAGTGAATTTTTACTTGTCGATCTTTATGAGAGCTTAAGGTCAGCAATTTCTAGTTTAAAATCCCATGCTCCAAAGAACATTCTTCTGGCTGGACCCTTTTGGTTGCTTCAGCTATGGCTTAATGCCATGTTCGAATCTTCTTTATCAACTGTTGATACTATCCTCGAACAAGATCCAGAAATAGCTGACAGGATCATCGAAGGCACAAGGCTTCGAAAGCTTACCCCGAATGATGACAAGGACGATTTCAAAGTCCATTTTTCTAAATACATCATGATTTTTTCAAAGATACACAAGTTCGAAGAGTCCATGGCACGTTTTGCTCAAAGGACTTGTGGACCATCATGGTTCACAATGCCTCTCTCAGAAGCTGTCAAGAGCAAAGAGATGCAGGACATTTGGAAAGCGTTTCTTCTCCCTAGGCTAATTTCCTCAAGAATTACTCCAACAAAGAATCATATTTTCCTTCTGGCTTATCAACCCAACTTTGTTTCTCGACAATTTGGCCTATGCCAACTAATTCCTGAACCTTTGTTCCAAACACAAAGTGCCATAACCTCAGGCAAAACGTTCAAAGTAAGAGAGGCCAAATTGCAACAGGAGAAATATCAAGATTTTGCTCAGTTTGAGCTTTTACCTTTCGAGCCAACATACTTCACAGCAAAAGGATTTCTTGAATGGTGGACTAAGTTCTACCAGACATATATGTTTGACACACTCACCATTCAACAAAAGCTAACTGGCGCGTTCAATGTGCAGGTACACTCCAAGAAAGGTATGTTTACTCATGTCAAAGAAATTAGGGCTTTTCAAAATTATTTCGAAACCACTTATGATCCCACACACTTGGGAACCACTGTACATCAAGCGGCTGAGACCTTGAAGGAAAAATTTAAAGAAAAAATTTCTAAGCTCAAACTTCCTTCAGGGTTGTCACCTGAGGATAGGTATAGGTTGGCACTCGAAATGCATCCACCTAAGTTTCCTAGGTTTCCTACCTCAGAACTGGCTCTGGCTTGGTTTCCTCCATACCCTTGGTGGTTCACTTGCAAAGAAATGTTCAAATTCCAGTCTCAAAAGAAACTAAAGCCATCTGAGACTGTGACATGGGCTCGCTACTGGCTTCATAATTTCCCAGGACATCTTCGCTATGACCTTCCTGCCATTTCGATTATATCTAATCAAGGCACAGGTGCGAATGCTTGGGAAAATTCCAATTGTATTCTAACTCCCTTATCCTTAACATTTCACCTTAATTGTTTCACTTTTCAGCCACTAGGATAAAGAACGTTACTTCGAAGCCCAAGGAAGGGAACACTTCTCAACAAGCTATTGAAGTTAGCGATGATGCAACTCCAACAATACCAACAACAACAACAACGACTACAACAACAACACCGGCAGCAGTAGACATCTCAATTCCAAAGGTAATCAACTAACCTTGTTGTTTCGAATAAACTGAAGTTTATGATTTAGATCTAACTTATGTTTAAACTTTTTCAGACTAGCAAACTTCCACCAACTACTCCTAAGAAAAGGAAACAAGGCCCTACTGAAAAGAACCTCAGAACTGGTGAAAATTCTCCAACAGCTTCTAAGAAGAAGAAAAAGAAAGAAAGCTCCAAAGGCCCTGAGCCTACTAACGTCCCTGGACCTGATTCCACAGACGTTGCTCCTTCAACAACATCCAAAATTCCACCTTCGACCTCCAATGTAATATTGGAACATATTGACAGTAACATTTCTTCTGATAATCCACAGGTAATTAAATTCGAATTTATAACAAAGATAGTTATTCATACCATATTCTTAACTTTTCTTTATTCAATGCAGGATACCTCGAACATGAATCCTACTGCTTCAACTCCTGCAACCGGAACCAATGCTCCAATCAATTCCTCTTTCCATGGGGACTCTAGTAACTTCGTGCAAAACAAAGGGTCTTCTAACATGGTGGCCCTGGCTGGGACTTCGGAGGCACACGATGATCAAGGCACCTCACCTCCTTTGAAGGACGCAAACGAAAAATCACCCAACAAGTCTAAAGAAAATTCACCAGAAACTTCCCTTCTGAAATCTCCTCTTGGAACTCTTCAAGAGAGTCCAATAATCACTCATGCTGAAAAGGACAAGACTGATTCTCCTCAAGAGAGTGAAGAAACTGCAGAAGAAGGATCTGGTGAAGACGAAACCCAAAGCGGTTCGGCTGATGAAACGAAATCTGATGCTATTAGCAGCGAGTCCAATACTATCGATGTGGTGGATCCTTGCGACGAAGGAGAAAGCGATGAGCAAGGCAAGTATGAAGATAATGGTGGTAAGACTAAAGAACCTATGGAGGTCGAAATGGACGTGACCCCTTTGAATAAGGAACTTTCCCCAACTTCCCAACCTCGACTGACTGAAGAGGAACTAGCTCTCCTAAAACACAATGACCCAATTGGGTACATGAAAATTAAATTGGCCTAAAAGGACATCCCTCTCACTAGGATTGGCACTGGTTCAACTGACAACACATTGTCCCCAGATGCTAGAGCTACACTCCTTAACAAAGTCAGGAAAACAATCCTTGATGTAGACCTATTTGAAGTTCTTAAAAAGGATAGTACTGCTTGCTATACCATGAAGGAACTTCTCACTCAAGTTAACTCCGCAACTTGCTCCTTGCCAGTCAGCACTATACTGTTCGACCTCCAAGTATTATTGGATGATGTGACTGGATGTCTTCTACAAGATGAATTAGCGGCTGCTAAAGTTCAGGAGAAACGAGACGCCATGGATGCTGCTTATGAGCGCGCTTCGAAACTTTCTAAAGAGGCTAAAGACCAAGCAACGCGTTTAAAACAGGCGAAGGCTGACTATGAAGTTCGAGCGCGGTCTATTCTCTTTTGGGAAGGACAAATTCAAGAGCTCCAGCAAAAGGTCAAAGAAGCTCAGCAACAGCAATTGGCTTACGAAACTGACACCGTTAGTAACCAATTCGAAGAGCTTCTTAGCAGGGGCCTTTCCGAAACAGAAGCAGCAGAGCATATCAAAGGGGAAGTAACTACTCTGGAAGGAGCGAGACGTTATACCCAGCAAAGACTTGAGTCCTTTAGAAGCACCTTCGCAAGATTGAGAAACAACGTTTATTTTTAAATATTTGCTTATTTGAATTAATCTGACACTGGGTTTTGTAATATTTGAACAACGCCATTTTGGCAACATATGGCACCATTTTAGCGTCTCCTCATAATATTTCGACTACGTTGCTATTATTCGAATCTCCTGCAGGCGAGGTTTATATGTTTTCAAATATTTTCCGTTAACCTTTAAGATTCGTTTGTCATCAGTTAACTCTTCGATTTCATACACATTGTTTGAGAACCTCCTTAGTATTCAAAAGGGTCCTTCCCAATGAGGTGACCATTTACCTAATGCTTTATTCTTCTTGTCCATGGGCAATATGACTTTCCAGACTAAGTCATTAACAGTGAATGTTTTGCCTTTCACCCTTTTGTTGTATGCCATGGCTACCCTTTCCTTTTGCCTCATTAGGATTTCCAATGCATGCAATCTAACTTCGTCTAACTCAACTAACTCATTCATCATCATCTCCCAATATAATGCAGATGGGATCTCATTTTGCCTTTGAATTCGAACTGATTGCAGATGAATTTCCACTGGTAAAACAGCATCATGGCCAAATGTTAGTTGGAAAGGCGTGGTGTTAGTAGCTTCTTTAGGAGATGTTCTACAAGCCCAGAGTATTTGGTCCAAAGTCTTATGCCAATTCTTTAGCTTCTTACTAACATGTTTTTTAATTAACCCTATTATCACTTTGTTTGCTGCTTCGACCTGACCATTTGCTTGAGCATAATATGGCGTTGATGTTAATAATTTAAAACCCATCTCCTGAGCAAATTCCTGCATCTTTTTACCAGTAAACACAGAACCTTGGTCTATGGTTATACTCTCTGGTAATCCGAACCTATAAATTATCTGTTTTTGTATGAACCCAATAATAGCCTCTTGATCAGCAACTATTAATGGTATTGCTTCGATCCACTTGGTAAAATAATCAATTCCTACTAAGATATATTTCCGTCCTTTAGACGAAGCAGGATTGATCTCTCCTATTAAATCTAATGCCCATCCTCTAAAGGGCCATGGTTTAATGATCGAATGTAACTCACTTGCAGGAGCATGTTGAACTCCTGCGTGTTTCTGGCATTCTTCACACCCTTTAGCAAAATCTATACAATCTTTGAGCATGCTGGGCCAATACATGCCATATCGGAATAACAACCATTTCATTTTATGGCCTGCTTGGTGTGCCCCACATGCCCCATTGTGGACCTCTGATAATGCTAAGTATGCCTCACCTTCCCCTAGGCACTTCAGTAATACGCCTTCTTGTGTCTTCTTGAACAATTCATTTCCCATGAGGACGTATGATAACACTCTGTATTTAATCTTCCTATCAACATTCAATGTTGGGTCTTTTAAATAATTCACAATTGGACTTCGCCAATCTGCATCTGACAAGGTGTCCGTGGCTAATACTTCGAATTCCTGCTTGTCAGCATAACCTAACTTTATATTTTCTAAGTCTGATGGTATGAGTCTAGTAGCCATAGCCCTTCCTCTTAATTCAACCAAATCTTCAAATTCTTTGGTGGAAACTTTATACCCTGAAGCCAACTGTGCTAGGTTATTTGCCTCTTGATTTTCTATTCTTGGTATATGTTTAATATCCATGTATTCGAATTTTTTGAGTAGCCTATTAACTATGACGAAATACGTAATTAAATTGTCCTTTATGCATTTGTATTCCTTTGTTATTTGCTTGACCACTAGCTCCGAGTCTCCTCTAATTTCGACTCTAGTTGCCCCCAATTCCAACAAAGCTTCAAGTCCAACGATAAGCGCTTCGTACTCAGCTTCGTTGTTCGAGCAACGAGGACCATCTAACTTATATTTGAATTTTGTTGGAATTCCTTCGGGAGAAATTATAAGAACTCCAACACCACTACCATCCTTATGGGTCGAAGCATCAAAGTATAATTTCCAAGGTTGCATTTCAACGTAACCCATGACAGTCTCTTCGATCAGTGAATGATCAACAATGAAATCAAAAACTACTTGACCTTTCACAGCTCTTAAAGGCATGAAAGTCAAAGAATACTCTGTCAAGGCTAAAGCCCATTTACCAATTCTGCTATGCATTATTGGTTTCGAAAGCATGTGTTTGATAACATCGAAATGAGATGAAACATAAACATCAACAGGCTTTATATAGTATTTAAGTTTCATACAAGAGAAATACAAACATAGACATAACTTTTCTATGTTGCTATATCTGGTTTCTGCATCATTCAACACCCTACTTAAATAGTACACGGCTCTTTCGATGCCATTTCTATCTTCTTATGCTAACATACTACCTATGGTAACTTCAGAGGCGGATATGTACAATCTCATGGGTTTTCCCCACGAAGGTGGAGACAAGATAGGAGGCTGAGTGAGATATCTTTTTATATTGTCAAACGCCTCCTGATGTGCTTCGTTCCATTCGAAAGCTTGTCCTTGCTTCAAACGAAGTAACGGAGAGAAAGCCTGGGTTCTTCCACTTAAATTCGAAATGAACCTTCTTAAAAAGTTGATTTTACCTAGCAAAGATTGCAACTCCTTTTTTGATGTAGGTGCTTTCGTTTCTACAATGGCTTTGGTCTTGTTTTGGTTGATTTCAATTCCTTTCTTATTGTTGTACCCCAAAATTTGCCCTCCCATTTCTCATTGATTTCTCACCACAAAAACTTTTGAAGGTCAAGATCCAGTTAGGGTTTCATCTGCTCAAGACTTCTCCTTGCACTGTTGACCCAAATTAGGGTTTGTGTTTGCACAAAGATATTTTGACCTAAAATGCCTAATATGACTTTCTTGCTTCATATTGGACTCCCAAGTTTATCCATATCCAATTTCAAGTCTTGATTCCAGGTTTTGCCCAGTCAATTGGACAGTTGACCTAGAAATCAGCTGTATTGGGGAAAAAGTCAACTGTGGCCAATTGACAGTCAAATATCATGAAAATTGACCCACATCAAAATTATGAACTCACATTGACCATTTGATCAAGTTTGGACCACAATTCCATAAGAAATTTGATCAGATCACCAAAAGGGCAAAATGGTCATTTTTAGGGTTTTGACTGCACAAAGGCAATTTTTGACTGTTTCACCCAACCAATGGCAAACCAAGCTCACATATGGACTCAAGGACCCCATGGAATTATCTTGACATGCTCAACAAGTTCAAAAGATCCCAAATGCACAAGATTGACAGTTGAATTTCCCAGTCAATTGATCAATTTTGACTGTATACTGAAAAGTCAAACTTTGACTTTTTGGTCAAAATCAAGAGTCAAGATTCATTTTTCATCAAAACATGCCAAATCATGAAACTTGTTCACCAAGAAATCAAAAAATGCAAATTAGGGTTAGAAATGAGAATTTTTCATAACTTAGAATATTTCTAAGTTATGAAAAACCCTAATTTTTCCCCAACTTTGCCCCACTTTCTCACCAAGATTCATTTGGATTCAAACAAAAGTCAAAACATGAAAGTTGTAGCTTGTTACATAATCTACAACTTTGATTCACAAAGTTTTCCCAAATGAGGCTTGTATCTCAAGTTACAATTTTTGGAATAAGGGTACTAAACCATTCTTAACTTAGTGAAATTTTAACCTATTTTGGCAAGGTTTTCTACCTAACTTCAAGGCCATTTTCCATACACTTCCATTTGGAATTTCACTTTGCATTTCAAAGATGGATTGTAGTACACATTCCAAGCTTTCCAAAATGTCCAAGAACTTCTCAAACAACCTCATGGTTAGGGAGAATCAAATTTTGCAATATGGCAAAAACTCACTTTTGATTAGGCCAAGTTACATGTTCATAGCACTATGCATTTCAATCTCAGCTTGCACAACTTGATTACAGGCCTTTTATCTCAATTACACTCATAAATTTAATGCATATTCTTTGTGCCAAGACCATGTTCTTTGTGTTCTAGCATTGCATAGTGGATTAATCCCAAAATAGATAAAGTACTTTATCCATTTTTGCAAAAGCAAGCTTTATGTCAAATTGAAAATCCAAGCAAGTACAGTTAGGATCTCATTGGCACAAGTTTAGGAGCTAATTACACTGATCAAGACAAGGGTTTGCAGCATGTTATGGGGGCCCGCATCAGTCTAGAACACCAACTTGACTTTTGTTGCTTAAGTAAGAAGAAACATACCATAACATACAACAACTCTCATATCAGCTCAAAAACCCTTAAGAAAACTTGTCAAGCATATTCCAAAGATCCATTATGAGCTAACACATGACTCCAATACCTCCATTGCCCTCTAGAACTGAGAACCACTCTCAAACTGCATAAACAGGGCAAGGCCTGCAGATTGAACACCATCTCTCATCCCTTGCCTGATTTCTTGCCCAAAGTTCATCAAACACATTCCTTAGCATCAATGCAAGCTAACCAAAACCTAAAACACGACATGTAATTCCTCTAACCAGTTCCACCATTTTCATTTTCTTGTTTTGCAGTTGGAGTTCTCTAGCACGATTCAAGAAGTTTCAAGATAAAGTAAAGCTTGGAATAGCATCCCTGGACCTCAAAGAAGCTATACCAATCATCACCTTGCACTGAAAGCTTCTCCATTGCCAGATAGAACTTCAACTGAACAGGTAAGTTCATGAACTCGTATCTCTCTTATTAGGCATTGTTAGCTTTAGGTTTGTGAAGATAATATGTCACATTCATAGCCCTGAACATGCCCATGTAGTTAGATTTCATTTATATTATGTGTGCTGCAAGAATTTTGAGTCTGAACATGGCAGAAAACTTAGGTCAGGATTTGGGAATGTCAAAATTCTCTCTCATTTCTGAGAGTTAGGATGAGTTTTTTATATATTTGGAATCGTGATTCAATGCTTAACATTTCTTATGTTGGAAGTTTGTGCAAAAAATCAAGGAATCAGGATATTTGAATTTGATCACAGGCGCGCGTTTTTTGTGAACGTTTTTGGCTGAAGGTTGAAGAAGAAGTTTCATGGGCTGGGCCTTTGTGTTATTTCTTTTCACACACTCTTTTCTCTTTGACACCCCCTGAGCCCATTTTGCTTATTTCTTTGACTTTTTGACTTTTTCTTTTTTTGATTGACTTATTTATTTTTTCTCATGATATTAAAAATATAAAAATATTTTTTCTCACCATTTTTGAATTTATTAGGCATTTATTTAGTTTTCTTTTAGCTTATACATAAATAAATAAATAAATATATTTTTGTTTAAAATACTAAAATAGTGCAAATACATTTTTATACATTTTGTTTTTGTTTTACTTTCTGAAAATATTTTATAGAAAAAATACTTTTTTTTATTAAATATTAAATATTATTAATTTTTATGTATAATACATATTTAGAAATAAATACATACATATATACATATATATATATATATATATATATATATATATATATATATATATATATATATATATATATATATATATATATATATATATATATATATATATTATATATATATATATATATATATATATATATATATATATATATATATATATATATATATATATATATATATATATATATATATATATATATATATATTA
>CATIWC010003516.1:0-23803 GCA_948472305.1 Vicia faba | reverse complement strand
TATTAGGAAATTTTGACCAAAATATATTTGATTAATATTTTATTATTAAGGTATAATTAGAATTTACTTTATTATACTAATTTACCCTAGTAAACAAAAATTACATTTTTACATGACTTATGTGGAGTAAATATGGCGACCATACCAAAAAACCCCATGGACTCATAAACCTTATTATATTATCCACTTGTAGCATGTTTTGTGGTTTAAATTCAATGATAAATTATCGCAGTTATAGCATTGAGGGAAAAACTAAAAATCTATCCTTAGAAATTTGTAAAATTATTATTATATACTGCCATGCTATTAATAGTTATTGTTCTTTGAACCCCAAGCTATATAAATTTTTATATATTTATTCATAATATTTTAATAGTAATAAATATAAATAAATATTTAATTAATGTAGCTCAATTTATTTTTTTAAATTTTAATAATATTTAATTATAATAAAAGAAACAAAAAATGGAAGTTACAAATTTAATTCTCAAAATGGAACTAACGTGTCACTTTAGGATCGTCTGTGAAGGGATTCATTGTTAATTCTTTGAATATACAATGTCATTCTCTGAGAAATGACCCGTCACCTCAAGTATGTGTAACTAATTCGACTAATTAAAAAGTATTAGGAAATTTTAACCAAAATATATTTGATTAATATTTTTTTATTAAGGTATAATTTGAGTTTACTTTATTATACTAATTTATCCTGGTAAACAAAAATTACATTTTTACATGACTTATGTGGAGTAAATATGACGACCTTACCAAATAACACAATCTCCGCCATCATAATTGATGAATCTTTAAAATATCAAAATTACAAATAAATGGAATTTATTTTATAATCATATACTTTTAAATACCCAAAATTTGTTTTGATTGTCAGGTTTGTTATGATCATTTTAAAACTTATTGATGTGTTCTTAGTTTAAAAAAATTAAAAGTCGCTTAATTTTAAATTTTTATAATTTTATATTAGAAAATATAAGTACAATTTAAATTAGATGAAACTCTTAGAAAAACAAATAATATAAAATAATATTTATACTTTAAATTAGGGGAATGACTATTTAACTTATACATAATGTCCGTTGATTAAATATATTAATTTTAAAATTATAACAACATTGTCTAATTATGTTGATTTTTAAATTTATAAGGGACAAGTAAATACGATCGTAAATTAATAACTTAGACGGCCGATTTAAAATTTCATACGATACAATTGAAAAATTTATCATTGTTGTTATTGTTATTAATTATATTTTATAGAAAATTCATATTATATTTACTTTTTTTTTTTAATTTTTTAAATATATTAGTTTTTAGAAAATTATTTGTTTTCTTTTATAAACACATTTAGGAAGGATTGACTCAAAATTATTGCGGATGTACTGTGAAATAGTTTATGCAAAAATCCAAACAATCAAGAAAAGAAAACAACCTTAGATATATATATATATATATATATATATATATATATATATATATATATATATATATATATATATATATATATATATATATATATATATATATATATATATATATATATATATATATATATATATATATATATATATATATATATATATATATATATATATATATATATATATATATATATATATATATATATATATATATATATATATATATATATATATATATATATATATATATATATATATATATATATATATATATATATATATATATATATATATATATATATATATATATATATATGTATATGTGTGTGTGTATACATCATTAAAATATTATGCTTTAGAAAACATCAATTTTATTTATTTATTAATTATAATGGTACAAATGTCGACATAAACAATCATTTTAAATCCTTCTTTGTGGAGATTGATTATCAATAACTAGAGAATACAAGACAAATCCCTTAGAACTAATCAAACAACTAAATTATATTTAATTATTTCAAATAGTTAAATAGAGAGTGAAAATGTTGACTCAAACATGTTTTATTATATTTTGTAAATATTAATATGCAATGTATTTTAACAGGATTATTGTTTTTTAATTCTAATATAAACAAAGTTCAATGTTTTTATAACTAGTGTGCAGTATATATAACAACATTACTTGGCCAGACTAACTCACCAAAACCCAATTTCCAATACAACACGATTTTCAATATAACCGACTTTGAAAAACTTGAAAAAGTATTAGTTACAATACAATTATAATGAGAATTCAATCTTTAATTCTTATTGTCCTTGTTGTTATTTTTTCCTCTGCGGCCTCAAATCACGCTGCCTTTCTCAACCCCAATGATCCATTAGTTAATGAAATTGGCAACTTTGCAGTAAACGAGTACAACAAGCAAGGTAATAAGCTGAAATTCGAGAAGGTCTTAAATGGTGTATCTGAAATAACATCACAAGGGACCAACTATCGCATCACTCTTTCAGCCACAGATGGTTCAACCTCCAAAAAATATGCTGCCGTTGTATTGGATAATCCACCACAACATGTTAGAAAATTGACGAATTTTGCACCTATTAAGGCCTAAATTATTAGATGTTGTTTATGTTAAAACATTATTTATGTTTGGCCTTAAAATTACTGTACCAATGAAATGTATGTTTCGTATATCAATAATTGGTTATTAATCAAAATAAATGGTAAGAAGTTAATCTATGTTCAAACTCCCAGTGGGTTTCTCTCTGGAATGTTTGCACTATATCCTTGTAATTTTAGTGTTGAAGTATTCAATAGGAGAGAATTCTAATAATTTAAAATAATATCAAATTTATTCGATAAAATTAGTGAAAATCAATTCTACTCAACTATAGACTATTATTTTGTAAAGGTCCTTATAAGAAGTCAAGGTTTCGTAGTGTGTGAATCAGTTAAAGAAAATTTTATAAATACTCATATTATCTTACTGAAATAATATTTTTTTATTGTAAGCTTAATACATTCATTTGTAGGGTTTACTGATCCATTATAATGGAATAAATATATAATAAAAAAGTTTTATGCAAATTTTTTTTAGAGGTTTTTAAAACTACTTACAATCTTATAAAATAATTTACAATATTCATTGTAAATACAAGAATATTCAACTAAATGAATAAATAATAAACAAAATTATATCCTTAAAAATTATTATTTTCAATAAAAATCCTTGTACATTATTGTTCTTCCTTAAGTTTTTTAACTGTTTGTCGAGTAAGAGCCTTATATTATAAAATTGAGGAATTAACATCAGAACTAATGTTAAATAATAGTAAAATATTCAAAAGTGTCTTCTATTCATAATTTTTCATTCCCAAAGATTTTTTAAAAGTTATTTGCTTATTTTATTCTGTATTTTAATGTTTAAATCATTTTTTATTTATTTAAAAGTTATCTTTTATTAATACATAAAAGAGTTGTTCCTTGAACATAAATCATTTGTACATATAAAATTCATATGAAAATTTTAACTCAATGAATATCAACTCAAACCCCCCCATAGACTCGTAAACCTTATTATATTATCCCCTAGTAGCATGTTTTGTAGTTTAAATTTAATGATAAATTATCGCAGTTATAACATTGAGGGAAAAAGTTAAAATCTAACCGTAGAAATTTGTAAAATTATTATTATATAGTGCCATGCTATTAATAGTTATTGATTTTTGAACCCCAAGTTGTATAAATATTGATATATTTATTCATAATATTTTAATAGTAATAAATATAAATAAATATTTAATTAATATACCTCATATTATTTTTAGAATTTTAATAATATTTTATTATAATACAAGAAACAAAAAAGGGAAGTTACAAATTTAAATCTCAAAATGGAACTAACGTGTCACTTTAGGAACGTCTTTGAAGGTATTCATTGTTAATTCTATGAATATACAATGTCATTCTCTGAGAAATGACCTGTCACCTCAAGTATGTGTAATTAATTCGAGTAATAAAAAAGTATTAGGAAATTTTGACCAAAATATATTTGATTAATATTTTATTATTAAGGTATAATTAGAATTTACTTTATTATACTAATTTACCCTAGTAAACAAAAATTACATTTTTACATGACTTATGTGGAGTAAATATGGCGACCATACCAAAAAACCCCATGGACTCATAAACCTTATTATATTATCCACTTGTAGCATGTTTTGTGGTTTAAATTCAATGATAAATTATCGCAGTTATAGCATTGAGGGAAAAACTAAAAATCTATCCTTAGAAATTTGTAAAATTATTATTATATACTGCCATGCTATTAATAGTTATTGTTCTTTGAACCCCAAGCTATATAAATTTTTATATATTTATTCATAATATTTTAATAGTAATAAATATAAATAAATATTTAATTAATGTAGCTCAATTTATTTTTTTAAATTTTAATAATATTTAATTATAATAAAAGAAACAAAAAATGGAAGTTACAAATTTAATTCTCAAAATGGAACTAACGTGTCACTTTAGGATCGTCTGTGAAGGGATTCATTGTTAATTCTTTGAATATACAATGTCATTCTCTGAGAAATGACCCGTCACCTCAAGTATGTGTAACTAATTCGACTAATTAAAAAGTATTAGGAAATTTTAACCAAAATATATTTGATTAATATTTTTTTATTAAGGTATAATTTGAGTTTACTTTATTATACTAATTTATCCTGGTAAACAAAAATTACATTTTTACATGACTTATGTGGAGTAAATATGACGACCTTACCAAATAACACAATCTCCGCCATCATAATTGATGAATCTTTAAAATATCAAAATTACAAATAAATGGAATTTATTTTATAATCATATACTTTTAAATACCCAAAATTTGTTTTGATTGTCAGGTTTGTTATGATCATTTTAAAACTTATTGATGTGTTCTTAGTTTAAAAAAATTAAAAGTCGCTTAATTTTAAATTTTTATAATTTTATATTAGAAAATATAAGTACAATTTAAATTAGATGAAACTCTTAGAAAAACAAATAATATAAAATAATATTTATACTTTAAATTAGGGGAATGACTATTTAACTTATACATAATGTCCGTTGATTAAATATATTAATTTTAAAATTATAACAACATTGTCTAATTATGTTGATTTTTAAATTTATAAGGGACAAGTAAATACGATCGTAAATTAATAACTTAGACGGCCGATTTAAAATTTCATACGATACAATTGAAAAATTTATCATTGTTGTTATTGTTATTAATTATATTTTATAGAAAATTCATATTATATTTACTTTTTTTTTTTAATTTTTTAAATATATTAGTTTTTAGAAAATTATTTGTTTTCTTTTATAAACACATTTAGGAAGGATTGACTCAAAATTATTGCGGATGTACTGTGAAATAGTTTATGCAAAAATCCAAACAATCAAGAAAAGAAAACAACCTTAGATATATATATATATATATATATATATATATATATATATATATATATATATATATATATATATATGTATATGTGTGTGTGTATACATCATTAAAATATTATGCTTTAGAAAACATCAATTTTATTTATTTATTAATTATAATGGTACAAATGTCGACATAAACAATCATTTTAAATCCTTCTTTGTGGAGATTGATTATCAATAACTAGAGAATACAAGACAAATCCCTTAGAACTAATCAAACAACTAAATTATATTTAATTATTTCAAATAGTAAAATAGAGAGTGAAAATGTTGACTCAAACATGTTTTATTATATTTTGTAAATATTAATATGCAATGTATTTTAACAGGATTATTGTTTTTTAATTCTAATATAAACAAAGTTCAATGTTTTTATAACTAGTGTGCAGTATATATAACAACATTACTTGGCCAGACTAACTCACCAAAACCCAATTTCCAATACAACACGATTTTCAATATAACCGACTTTGAAAAACTTGAAAAAGTATTAGTTACAATACAATTATAATGAGAATTCAATCTTTAATTCTTATTGTCCTTGTTGTTATTTTTTCCTCTGCGGCCTCAAATCACGCTGCCTTTCTCAACCCCAATGATCCATTAGTTAATGAAATTGGCAACTTTGCAGTAAACGAGTACAACAAGCAAGGTAATAAGCTGAAATTCGAGAAGGTCTTAAATGGTGTATCTGAAATAACATCACAAGGGACCAACTATCGCATCACTCTTTCAGCCACAGATGGTTCAACCTCCAAAAAATATGCTGCCGTTGTATTGGATAATCCACCACAACATGTTAGAAAATTGACGAATTTTGCACCTATTAAGGCCTAAATTATTAGATGTTGTTTATGTTAAAACATTATTTATGTTTGGCCTTAAAATTACTGTACCAATGAAATGTATGTTTCGTATATCAATAATTGGTTATTAATCAAAATAAATGGTAAGAAGTTAATCTATGTTCAAACTCCCAGTGGGTTTCTCTCTGGAATGTTTGCACTATATCCTTGTAATTTTAGTGTTGAAGTATTCAATAGGAGAGAATTCTAATAATTTAAAATAATATCAAATTTATTCGATAAAATTAGTGAAAATCAATTCTACTCAACTATAGACTATTATTTTGTAAAGGTCCTTATAAGAAGTCAAGGTTTCGTAGTGTGTGAATCAGTTAAAGAAAATTTTATAAATACTCATATTATCTTACTGAAATAATATTTTTTTATTGTAAGCTTAATACATTCATTTGTAGGGTTTACTGATCCATTATAATGGAATAAATATATAATAAAAAAGTTTTATGCAAATTTTTTTTAGAGGTTTTTAAAACTACTTACAATCTTATAAAATAATTTACAATATTCATTGTAAATACAAGAATATTCAACTAAATGAATAAATAATAAACAAAATTATATCCTTAAAAATTATTATTTTCAATAAAAATCCTTGTACATTATTGTTCTTCCTTAAGTTTTTTAACTGTTTGTCGAGTAAGAGCCTTATATTATAAAATTGAGGAATTAACATCAGAACTAATGTTAAATAATAGTAAAATATTCAAAAGTGTCTTCTATTCATAATTTTTCATTCCCAAAGATTTTTTAAAAGTTATTTGCTTATTTTATTCTGTATTTTAATGTTTAAATCATTTTTTATTTATTTAAAAGTTATCTTTTATTAATACATAAAAGAGTTGTTCCTTGAACATAAATCATTTGTACATATAAAATTCATATGAAAATTTTAAATCAATGAATATCAACTCAAACCCCCCCATAGACTCGTAAACCTTATTATATTATCCCCTAGTAGCATGTTTTGTAGTTTAAATTTAATGATAAATTATCGCAGTTATAACATTGAGGGAAAAAGTTAAAATCTAACCGTAGAAATTTGTAAAATTATTATTATATAGTGCCATGCTATTAATAGTTATTGATTTTTGAACCCCAAGTTGTATAAATATTGATATATTTATTCATAATATTTTAATAGTAATAAATATAAATAAATATTTAATTAATATACCTCATATTATTTTTAGAATTTTAATAATATTTTATTATAATACAAGAAACAAAAAAGGGAAGTTACAAATTTAAATCTCAAAATGGAACTAACGTGTCACTTTAGGAACGTCTTTGAAGGTATTCATTGTTAATTCTATGAATATACAATGTCATTCTCTGAGAAATGACCTGTCACCTCAAGTATGTGTAATTAATTCGAGTAATAAAAAAGTATTAGGAAATTTTGACCAAAATATATTTGATTAATATTTTATTATTAAGGTATAATTAGAATTTACTTTATTATACTAATTTACCCTAGTAAACAAAAATTACATTTTTACATGACTTATGTGGAGTAAATATGGCGACCATACCAAAAAACCCCATGGACTCATAAACCTTATTATATTATCCACTTGTAGCATGTTTTGTGGTTTAAATTCAATGATAAATTATCGCAGTTATAGCATTGAGGGAAAAACTAAAAATCTATCCTTAGAAATTTGTAAAATTATTATTATATACTGCCATGCTATTAATAGTTATTGTTCTTTGAACCCCAAGCTATATAAATTTTTATATATTTATTCATAATATTTTAATAGTAATAAATATAAATAAATATTTAATTAATGTAGCTCAATTTATTTTTTTAAATTTTAATAATATTTAATTATAATAAAAGAAACAAAAAATGGAAGTTACAAATTTAATTCTCAAAATGGAACTAACGTGTCACTTTAGGATCGTCTGTGAAGGGATTCATTGTTAATTCTTTGAATATACAATGTCATTCTCTGAGAAATGACCCGTCACCTCAAGTATGTGTAACTAATTCGACTAATTAAAAAGTATTAGGAAATTTTAACCAAAATATATTTGATTAATATTTTTTTATTAAGGTATAATTTGAGTTTACTTTATTATACTAATTTATCCTGGTAAACAAAAATTACATTTTTACATGACTTATGTGGAGTAAATATGACGACCTTACCAAATAACACAATCTCCGCCATCATAATTGATGAATCTTTAAAATATCAAAATTACAAATAAATGGAATTTATTTTATAATCATATACTTTTAAATACCCAAAATTTGTTTTGATTGTCAGGTTTGTTATGATCATTTTAAAACTTATTGATGTGTTCTTAGTTTAAAAAAATTAAAAGTCGCTTAATTTTAAATTTTTATAATTTTATATTAGAAAATATAAGTACAATTTAAATTAGATGAAACTCTTAGAAAAACAAATAATATAAAATAATATTTATACTTTAAATTAGGGGAATGACTATTTAACTTATACATAATGTCCGTTGATTAAATATATTAATTTTAAAATTATAACAACATTGTCTAATTATGTTGATTTTTAAATTTATAAGGGACAAGTAAATACGATCGTAAATTAATAACTTAGACGGCCGATTTAAAATTTCATACGATACAATTGAAAAATTTATCATTGTTGTTATTGTTATTAATTATATTTTATAGAAAATTCATATTATATTTACTTTTTTTTTTTAATTTTTTAAATATATTAGTTTTTAGAAAATTATTTGTTTTCTTTTATAAACACATTTAGGAAGGATTGACTCAAAATTATTGCGGATGTACTGTGAAATAGTTTATGCAAAAATCCAAACAATCAAGAAAAGAAAACAACCTTAGATATATATATATATATATATATATATATATATATATATATATATATATATATATATATATGTATATGTGTGTGTGTATACATCATTAAAATATTATGCTTTAGAAAACATCAATTTTATTTATTTATTAATTATAATGGTACAAATGTCGACATAAACAATCATTTTAAATCCTTCTTTGTGGAGATTGATTATCAATAACTAGAGAATACAAGACAAATCCCTTAGAACTAATCAAACAACTAAATTATATTTAATTATTTCAAATAGTAAAATAGAGAGTGAAAATGTTGACTCAAACATGTTTTATTATATTTTGTAAATATTAATATGCAATGTATTTTAACAGGATTATTGTTTTTTAATTCTAATATAAACAAAGTTCAATGTTTTTATAACTAGTGTGCAGTATATATAACAACATTACTTGGCCAGACTAACTCACCAAAACCCAATTTCCAATACAACACGATTTTCAATATAACCGACTTTGAAAAACTTGAAAAAGTATTAGTTACAATACAATTATAATGAGAATTCAATCTTTAATTCTTATTGTCCTTGTTGTTATTTTTTCCTCTGCGGCCTCAAATCACGCTGCCTTTCTCAACCCCAATGATCCATTAGTTAATGAAATTGGCAACTTTGCAGTAAACGAGTACAACAAGCAAGGTAATAAGCTGAAATTCGAGAAGGTCTTAAATGGTGTATCTGAAATAACATCACAAGGGACCAACTATCGCATCACTCTTTCAGCCACAGATGGTTCAACCTCCAAAAAATATGCTGCCGTTGTATTGGATAATCCACCACAACATGTTAGAAAATTGACGAATTTTGCACCTATTAAGGCCTAAATTATTAGATGTTGTTTATGTTAAAACATTATTTATGTTTGGCCTTAAAATTACTGTACCAATGAAATGTATGTTTCGTATATCAATAATTGGTTATTAATCAAAATAAATGGTAAGAAGTTAATCTATGTTCAAACTCCCAGTGGGTTTCTCTCTGGAATGTTTGCACTATATCCTTGTAATTTTAGTGTTGAAGTATTCAATAGGAGAGAATTCTAATAATTTAAAATAATATCAAATTTATTCGATAAAATTAGTGAAAATCAATTCTACTCAACTATAGACTATTATTTTGTAAAGGTCCTTATAAGAAGTCAAGGTTTCGTAGTGTGTGAATCAGTTAAAGAAAATTTTATAAATACTCATATTATCTTACTGAAATAATATTTTTTTATTGTAAGCTTAATACATTCATTTGTAGGGTTTACTGATCCATTATAATGGAATAAATATATAATAAAAAAGTTTTATGCAAATTTTTTTTAGAGGTTTTTAAAACTACTTACAATCTTATAAAATAATTTACAATATTCATTGTAAATACAAGAATATTCAACTAAATGAATAAATAATAAACAAAATTATATCCTTAAAAATTATTATTTTCAATAAAAATCCTTGTACATTATTGTTCTTCCTTAAGTTTTTTAACTGTTTGTCGAGTAAGAGCCTTATATTATAAAATTGAGGAATTAACATCAGAACTAATGTTAAATAATAGTAAAATATTCAAAAGTGTCTTCTATTCATAATTTTTCATTCCCAAAGATTTTTTAAAAGTTATTTGCTTATTTTATTCTGTATTTTAATGTTTAAATCATTTTTTATTTATTTAAAAGTTATCTTTTATTAATACATAAAAGAGTTGTTCCATGAACATAAATCATTTGTACATATAAAATTCATATGAAAATTTTAACTCAATGAATATCAACTCAAACCCCCCCATAGACTCGTAAACCTTATTATATTATCCCCTAGTAGCATGTTTTGTAGTTTAAATTTAATGATAAATTATCGCAGTTATAACATTGAGGGAAAAAGTTAAAATCTAACCGTAGAAATTTGTAAAATTATTATTATATAGTGCCATGCTATTAATAGTTATTGATTTTTGAACCCCAAGTTGTATAAATATTGATATATTTATTCATAATATTTTAATAGTAATAAATATAAATAAATATTTAATTAATATACCTCATATTATTTTTAGAATTTTAATAATATTTTATTATAATACAAGAAACAAAAAAGGGAAGTTACAAATTTAAATCTCAAAATGGAACTAACGTGTCACTTTAGGAACGTCTTTGAAGGTATTCATTGTTAATTCTATGAATATACAATGTCATTCTCTGAGAAATGACCTGTCACCTCAAGTATGTGTAATTAATTCGTGTAATAAAAAAGTATTAGGAAATTTTGACCAAAATATATTTAATTAATATTTTTTTATTAAGGTATAATTAGAATTTACTTTATTATACTAATTTACCCTAGTAAACAAAAATTACATTTTTACATGACTTATGTGGAGTAAATATGGCGACCATACCAAATAACCCCATGGACTCATAAACCGTATTATATTATCCACTTGTAGCATGTTTTGTGGTTTAAATTCAATGATAAATTATCGCAGTTATAGCATTGAGGGAAAAAGTTAAAATCTATCCTTAGAAATTTGTAAAATTATTATTAAATACTGCCATGCTATTAATAGTTATTGTTCTTTGAACCCCAAGCTATATAAATTTTTATATATTTATTCATAATATTTTAGTAGTACTAAATATAAATAAATATTTAATTAATATAGCTCAATTTATTTTTTTAAATTTTAATAATATTTAATTATAATAAAAGAAACAAAAAAGGGAAGTTACAAATTTAATTCTCAAAATAGAACTAACGTGTCACTTTAGGATCGTCTGTGAAGGGATTCATTGTTAATTCTTTGAATATACATTATCATTCTCTGAGAAATAACCCGTCACCTCAAGTATGTGTAACTAATTCGACTAATTAAAAAGTATTAGGAAATTTTGACCAAAATATATTTGATTAATATTTTTTTATTAAGGTATAATTTGAGTTTACTTTATTATACTAATTTATCCTGGTAAACAAAAATTACATTTTTACATGACTTATGTGGAGTAAATATGGCGACCTTACCAAATAACACAATCTCCGCCATCGTAATTGATGAATCTTTAAAATATCAAAATTACAAATAAATGGAATTTATTTTATAATCATATACTTTTAAATACCCAAAATTTGTTTTGATTGTCAGGTTTGTTATGATCGTTTTAAAACTTATTGATGTGTTCATAGTTTAAAAAAATTAAAAGTCGCTTAATTTTAAATTTTTATAATTTTATATTAGAAAATATAAGTACAATTTAAATTAGATGAAACTCTTAGAAAAACAAATAATATAAAATAATATTTATACTTTAAATTAGGGGAATGAGTATTTAACTTATACATAATGTCGTTTGATTAAATATATTAATTTTAAAATTATAACAACATTGTCTAATTATTTTGATTTTTAAATTTATAAGGGACAAGTAAATACGATCGTAAATTAATAACTTAGACGGCCGATTTAAAATTTCATACGATACAATTGAAAAATTTATCATTGTTGTTATTGTTATTAATTATACTTTATAGAAAATTCATATTATATTTACTTTTTTTTTTAATTTTTTAAATATTTTAGTTTTTAGAAAATTATTTGTTTTCTTTTATAAACACATTTAGGAAGGATTGACTCAAAATTATTGCGGATGTACTGTGAAATAGTTTATGCAAAAAAGAAAACAACCTTTTATATATATATATATATATATATATATATATATATATATATGTGTGTGTGTGTGTGTGTGTGTGTGTGTGTGTGTGTGTGTGTGTGTGTGTGTCTGTGTGTGTGTATACATCATTAAAATATTATGCTTTAGAAAACATCAATTTTATTTATTTATTAATTATAGTGGTACAAATGTTGACATAAACAATCATTTTAAATCCCTCTTTGTGGAGTTTGATTATCAATAACTAGAGAATACAAGACAAATCCCTTAGAACTAATCAAACAACTAAATTATATTTAATTATTTCCAATAGTAAAATAGAGAGTGAAAATGTTGACTCAAATATGTTTTATTATATTTTGTAAATATTAATATGCAATGTATTTTAACGGGATTATTGTTTTTTAATTCTAATATAAACAAAGTTCAATGTTTTTATAACTAGTGTGCAGTATATATAACAACATTACTTGGACAGACTAACTCACCAAAACCCAATTTCCAATACAACACGATTTTCAATATAACCGACTTTGAAAGACTTGAAAAAGTATTAGTTACAATACAATTATAATGAGAATTCAATCTTTAATTCTTATTGTCCTTATTGTTATTTTTTCCTCTGCGGCCTCAAATCACGCTGCCTTTCTCAACCCCAATGATCCATTAGTTAATGAAATTGGCAACTTTGCAGTAAACGAGTACAACAAGCAAGGTAATAAGCTAAAATTCGAGAAGGTCTTAAATGGTGTATCTGAAATAACATCACAAGGGACCAACTATCGCATCACTCTTTCAGCCACAGATGGTTCAACCTCCAAAAAATATGCTGCCGTTGTATTGGATAATCCACCACAACATGTTAGAAAATTGACGAATTTTGCACCTATTAAGGCCTAAATTATTAGATGTTGTTTATGTTAAAACATTATTTATGTTTGGTCTTAAAATTACTGTACCAATGAAATGTATGTTTCGTATATCAATAATTGGTTATTAATCAAAATAAATGGTAAGAAGTTAATCTATGTTCAAACTCCCAGTGGGTTTCTCTCTGGAATGTTTGCACTATATCCTTGTAATTTTAGTGTTGAAGTATTCAATAGGAGAGAATTCTATTAATTTAAAATAATATCAAATTTATTCGATAAAATTAGTGAAAATCAATTCTACTCAACTATAGACTATTGTTTTGTAAAGGTCCTTATGAGAAGTCAAGGTTTCGTAGTGTGTGAATCAGTTAAAGAAAACTTTATAAATACTCATATTATCTTACTGAAATAATATTTTTTTATTGTAAGCTTAATACATTCATTTGTAGGGTTTACCGATCCATTTTAATGGAATAAATATATAATAAAAAAGTTTTATGCAAATTTTTTTTAGAGGTTTTTAAAACAACTTACAATCTTATAAAATAATTTACAATATTCATTGTAAATACAAGAATATTCAACTAAATGATTAAATAATAAACAAAATTATATCCTTAAAAATTATTATTTTCAATGAAAATCCTTTTACATTATTGTTCTTCCTTAAGGTTTTTAACTGTTTGTCGAGTTAGAGCCTTATATTATAAAATCGAGGAATTAACATCCAAACTAATGTTAAATAATAGAAAAATATTCAAAAGTGTCTTCTATTCATAATTTTTCATTCCCAAAGATTTTTTAAAAGTTACTTGCTTATTTTATTCGGTATTTTAATGTTTAAATCATTTTTTATTTATTTAAAGGTTATCTTTTATTAATACATAAAAGAGTTGTTCCTTGAACATAAATCATTTGTACATATAAAATTCATATGAAAATTTTAACTCAATGAATATCAACTCAAACCCCCATAGACTCGTAAACCTTATTATATTATCCCCTAGTAGCATGTTTTGTGGTTTAAATTTAATGATAAATTATCGCAGTTAAAGCATTGAGGGAAAAAGTTAAAATCTAACCGTAGAAATTTGTAAAATTATTATTATATAGTGCCATGCTATTAATAGTTATTGATTTTTGAACCCCAGGTTGTATAAATATTGATATATTTATTCATAATATTTTAATAGTAATAAATATAAATAAATATTTAATTAATATACCTCATATTATTTTTAGAATTTTAATAATATTTTATTATAATACAAGAAACAAAAAAGGGAAGTTACAAATTTAAATCTCAAAATGGAACTAACGTGTCACTTTAGGAACGTCTTTGAAGGTATTCATTGTTAATTCTATGAATATACAATGTCATTCTCTGAGAAATGACCTATCACCTCAAGTATGTGTAATTAATTCGACTAATATAAAAGTATTAGGAAATTTTGACCAATATATATTTGATTAATATTTTTTTATTAAGGTATAATTAGAATTTACTTTATTATACTAATTTACCCTAGTAAACAAAAATTACATTTTTACATGACTTATGTGGAGTAAATATGGCGACCATACCAAATAACCCCATGGACTCATAAACCTTATTATATTATCCACTAGTAGCATATGTTTTGTGGTTTAAATTCAATGATAAATTATCGCAGTTATAGCATTGAGGGAAAAAGTTAAAATCTATCCTTAGAAATTTGTAAAATTATTATTATATACTGCCATGCTATTAATAGTTATTGTTCTTTGAACCCCAAGCTATATAAATTTTTATATATTTATTCATAATATTTTAATAGTAATAAATATAAATAAATATTTAATTAATATAGCTCAATTTATTTAAATTTTAATAATATTTAATTATAATAAAAGAAACAAAAAAGGGAAGTTACAAATTTATTTCTCAAAATGGAACTAACGTGTCACTTTAGGATCGTCTGTGAAGGGATTCATTGTTAATTCTTTGAATATACAATGTCATTCTCTGAGAAATGACCCGTCACCTCAAGTATGTGTAACTAATTCGACTAATTAAAAAGTATTAGGAAATTTTAACCAAAATATATTTGATTAATATTTTTTTATTAAGGTATAATTTGAGTTTACTTTATTATACTAATTTATCCTGGTAAACAAAAATTACATTTTTACATGACTTATGTGGAGTAAATATGGCGACCTTACCAAATAACACAATCTCCGCCATCATAATTGATGAATCTTTAAAATATCAAAATTACAAATAAATGGAATTTATTTTATAATCATATACTTTTAAATATCCAAAATTTGTTTTGATTGTCAGGTTTGTCATTTTAAAACTTATTGATATGTTCATAGTTTAAATAAAATTAAAAGTCGCTTAATTTTAATTTTTTATAATTTTATATTAGAAAATATAAGTACAATTTAAATTAGATGAAACTCTTAGAAAAACAAATAATATAAAATAATATTTATACTTTAAATTAGGGGAATGAGTATTTAACTTATACATAATGTCGGTTGATTAAATATATTAATTTTAAAATTATAACAAAATTGTCTAATTATTTTCATTTTTAAATTTATAAGGGACAAGTAAATACGATCGTAAATTAATAATTTAGACGGCCGATTTAAAATTTCATACGATACAATTGAAAAATTTATCATTGTTGTTATTGTTATTAATTATATTTTATAGAAAATTCATATTATATTTACTTTTTTTTTTAATTTTTTAAATATTTTAGTTTTTAGAAAATTATTTGTTTTCTTTTATAAATACATTTAGGAAGGATTGACTCAAAATTATTGCGGATGTACTGTGAAATAGTTTATGCAAAAATCCAAACAGTCAAGAAAAGAAAACAACCTTATATATATATGTGTGTATACATCATTAAAATATTATGCTTTAGAAAACATCAATTTTATTTATTTATTAATTATAGTGGTATAAATGTTGACATAAACAATCATTTTAAATCCTTCTTTGTGGAGATTGATTATCAATAACTAGAGAATACAAGACAAATCCCTTAGAACTAATCAAACAACTAAATTATATTTAATTATTTCCGATAGTAAAATAGAGAGTGAAAATGTTGACTCAAACATGTTTTATTATATTTTGTAAATATTAATATGCAATGTATTTTAACGGGATTATTGTTTTTTAATTCTAATATAAACAAAGTTCAATGTTTTTATAACTAGTGTGCAGTATATATAACAACATTACTTGGACAGACTAACTCACCAAAACCCAATTTCCAATACAACACGATTTTCAATATAACCGACTTTGAAAGACTTGAAAAAGTATTAGTTATAATACAATTATAATGAGAATTCAATCTTTAATTCTTATTGTCCTTATTGTTATTTTTTCCTCTGCGGCCTCAAATCACGCTGCCTTTCTCAACCCCAATGATCCATTGGTTAATGAAATTGGCAACTTTGCAGTAAACGAGTACAACAAGCAAGGTAATAAGCTAAAATTCGAGAAGGTCTTAAATGGTGTATCTGAAATAACATCACAAGGGACCAACTATCGCATCACTCTTTCAGCCACAGATGGTTCAACCTCCAAAAAATATGCTGCCGTTGTATTGGATAATCCACCACAACATGTTAGAAAATTGACGAATTTTGCACCTATTAAGGCCTAAATTATTAGATGTTGTTTATGTTAAAACATTATTTATGTTTGGCCTTAAAATTACTGTACCAATGAAATGTATGTTTCGTATATCAATAATTGGTTATTAATCAAAATAAATGGTAAGAAGTTAATCTATGTTCAAACTCCCAGTGGGTTTCTCTCTGGAATGTTTGCACTATATCCTTGTAATTTTAGTGTTGAAGTATTCAATAGGAGAGAATTCTAATAATTTAAAATAATATCAAATTTATTCGATAAAATTAGTGAAAATCAATTCTACTCAACTATTGACTATTGTTTTGTAAAGGTCCTTATGAGAAGTCAAGGTTTCGTAGTGTGTGAATCAGTTAAAGAAAACTTTATAAATACTCATATTATCTTACTGAAATAATATTTTTTTATTGTAAGCTTAATACATTCATTTGTAGGGTTTACTGATCCATTATAATGGAATAAATATATAATAAAAAAGTTTTATGCAAATTTTTTTAGAGGTTTTTAAAACTACTTACAATCTTATAAAATAATTTACAATATTCATTGTAAATACAAGAATATTCAACTAAATGAATAAATAATAAACAAAATTATATCCTTAAAAATTATTATTTTTAATGAAAATCCTTTTACATTATTGTTCTTCCTTAAGTTTTTTAACTATTTGTCGAGTAAGAGCCTTATATTATAAAATCGAGGAATTAACATCAGAACTAATGTTAAATAATAGTAAAATATTCAAAAGTGTCTTCTATTCATAATTTTTCATTCCCAAAGATTTTTTAAAAGTTATTTGCTTATTTTATTCTGTATTTTAATGTTTAAATCATTTTTTATTTATTTAAAAGTTATCTTTTATTAATACATAAAAGAGTTGTTCCTTGAACATAAATCATTTGTACATATAAAATTCATATGAAAATTTTAACTCAATGAATATCAACTCAAACCCCCCATAGACTCGTAAACCTTATTATATTATCCCCTAGTAGCATGTTTTGTGGTTTAAATTTAATGATAAATTATCGCAGTTATAGCATTGATGGAAAAAGTTTAAATCTAACCGTAGAAATTTGTAAAATTATTATTATATAGTGCCATGCTATTAATAGTTATTGATTTTTGAACCCCAAGTTGTATAAATATTGATATATTTATTCATAATATTTTAATAGTAATAAATATAAATAAATATTTAATGAATATACCTCATATTATTTTTAGAATTTTAATAATATTTTATTATAATACAAGAAACAAAAAAGGAAAGTTACAAATTTAAATCTCAAAATGGAACTAATGTGTCACTGTAGGAACGTCTTTGAAGCTATTCATTGTTAATTCTATGAATATACAATGTCATTCTCTGAGAAATGACCTGTCACCTCAAGTATGTGTAATTAATTTGAGTAATAAAAAAGTATTAGGAAATTTTGACCAAAATATATTTGATTAATATTTTTTTATTAAGGTATAATTAGAATTTACTTTATTATACTAATTTACCCTAGTAAACAAAAATTACATTTTTACATGACTTATGTGGAGTAAATATGGCGACCATACCAAATAACCCCATGGACTCATAATCCTTATTATATTATCCACTTGTAGCATGTTTTGTGGTTTAAATTCAATGATAAATTATCACAGTTATAGCATTGAGGGAAAAAGTTAAAATCTATCCTTAGAAATTTGTAAAATTATTATTATATACTGCCATGCTATTAATAGTTATTGTTCTTTGAACCCCAAGCTATATAAATTTTTATATATTTATTCATAATATTTTAATAGTAATAAATATAAATAAATATTTAAATAATATAGCTCAATTTATGTTTATAAATTTTAATAATATTTAATTATAATAAAAGAAACAAAAAAGGGAAGTTACAAATTTAATTCTCAAAATGGAACTAACGTGTCACTTTAGGATCGTCTGTGAAGGGATTCATTGTTAATTCTTTGAATATACAATGTCATTCTCTGAGAAATGACCCGTCACCTCAAGTATGTGTAACTAATTCGACTAATTAAAAAGTATTAGGAAATTTTGACCAAAATATATTTGATTAATATTTTTTTATTAAGGTATAATTTGAGTTTACTTTATTATACTAATTTATCCTGGTAAACAAAAATTACATTTTTACATGACTTATGTGGAGTAAATATGGCGACCTTACCAAATAACACAATCTCCGCCATCATAATTGATGAATCTTTAAAATATCAAAATTACAAATAAATGGAATTTATTTTATAATCATATACTTTTAAATACCCAAAATTTGTTTTGATTGTCAGGTTTGTTATGATCATTTTAAAAACTTATTGATGTGTTCATAGTTTAAAAAAATTAAAAGTCGCTTAATTTTAAATTTTTATAATTTTATATTAGAAAATATAAGTACAATTTAAATTAGATGAAACTCTTAGAAAAATAAATAATATAAAATTATATTTATACTTTAAATTAGGGGAATGAGTATTTAACTTATACATAATGTCGGTTGATTAAATATATTAATTTTAAAATTATAACAACATTGTCTAATTATTTTGATTTTTAAATTTATAAGGGACAAGTAAATACGATCGTAAATTAATAACTTAGACGGCCGATTTAAAATTTCATACGATACAATTGAAAAATTTATCATTGTTATTATTGTTATTAATTATATTTTATAGAAAATTCATATTATATTTACTTTTTTTTTTAATTTTTTAAATATTTTAGTTTTTAGAAAATTATTTGTTTTCTTTTATAAACACATTTAGGAAGGATTGACTCAAAATTATTGCGGATGTACTGTGAAATAGTTTATGCAAAAATCCAAACAATCAAGATAAGAAAACAACCTTTTATATATATATATATATATTATATATATATATTATATATATATATATATATATATATATATATATATATATATATATATATATATATATATATATATATATATATATATATATATATATATATATATATATATATATATATATATATATATATATATATATATATATATATATATTATATATATATATATATATATAATATATATATATATATATATATATATATATATATATATATATATATATATATATATATATATATATATGTGTGTGTGTGTGTGTGTGTGTGTATACATCATTAAAATATTATGCTTTAGAAAACATCAATTTTATTTATTTATTAATTATAGTGGTATAAATGTTGACATAAACAATCATTTTAAATCCTTCTTTGTGGAGTTTGATTATCAATAACTAGAGAATACAAGACAAATCCCTTAGAACTAATCAAACAACTAAATTATATTTAATTATTTCCAATAGTAAAATAGAGAGTGAAAATGTTGACTCAAACATGTTTTATTATATTTTGTAAATATTAATATGCAATGTATTTTAACGGGATTATTGTTTTTTAATTCTAATATAAACAAAGTTCAATGTTTTTATAACTAGTGTGCAGTATATATAACAACATTACTTGGACAGACTAACTCACCAAAACCCAATTTCCAATACAACACGATTTTCAATATAACCGACTTTGAAAGACTTGAAAAAGTATTAGTTACAATACAATTATAATGAGAATTCAATCTTTAATTCTTATTGTCCTTATTGTTATTTTTTCCTCTGCGACCTCAAATCACGCTGCCTTTCTCAACCCCAATGATCCATTAGTTAATGAAATTGGCAACTTTGCAGTAAACGAGTACAACAAGCAAGGTAATAAGCTAAAATTCGAGAAGGTCTTAAATGGTGTATCTGAAATAACATCACAAGGGACCAACTATCGCATCACTCTTTCAGCCACAGATGGTTCAACCTCCAAAAAATATGCTGCCGTTGTATTGGATAATCCACCACAACATGTTAGAAAATTGACGAATTTTGCACCTATTAAGGCCTAAATTATTAGATGTTGTTTATGTTAAAACATTATTTATGTTTGGCCTTAAAATTACTGTACCAATGAAATGTATGTTTCGTATATCAATAATTGGTTATTAATCAAAAAAAAGGGTAAGAAGTTAATCTATGTTCAAACTCCCAGTCGGTTTCTCTCTGGAATGTTTGCACTATATCCTTGTAATTTTAGTGTTGAAGTATTCAATAGGAGAGAATTCTAATAATTTAAAATAATATCAAATTTATTCGATAAAATTAGGGAAAATCAATTCTACTCAACTATAGACTATTGTTTTGTAAAGGTCCTTATGAGAAGTCAAGGTTTCGTAGTGTGTGAATCAGTTAAAGAAAACTTTATAAATACTCATATTATCTTACTGAAATATTTTTTTTTTATTGTAAGCTTAATACATTCATTTGTAGGGTTTACCGATCCATTTTAATGGAATAAATATATAATAAAAAAGTTTTATGCAAATTTTTTTTAGAGGTCTTTAAAACTACTTACAATCTTATAAAATAATTTACAATATTCATTGTAAATACAAGAATATTCAACTAAATGAATAAATAATAAACAAAATTATATCCTTAAAAATTATTATTTTCAATGAAAATCCTTTTACATTATTGTTCTTCCTTAAGTTTTTTAACTGTGTTAGAGCCTTATATTATAAAATCGAGGAATTAACATCCAAACTAATGTTAAATAATAGTAAAATATTCAAAAGTGTCTTCTATTCATAATTTTTCATTCCCAAAGATTTTTTAAAAGTTACTTGCTTATTTTATTCGGTATTTTAATGTTTAAATCATTTTTTATTTATTTAAAGGTTATCTTTTATTAATACATAAAAGAGTTGTTCCTTGAACATAAATCATTTGTACATATAAAATTCATATGAAAATTTTAACTCAATGAATATCAACTCAAACCCCCATAGACTCGTAAACCTTATTATATTATCCCCTAGTAGCATGTTTTGTGGTTTAAATTTAATGATAAATTATCGCAGTTAAAGCATTGAGGGAAAAAGTTAAAATCTAACCGTAGAAATTTGTAAGATTATTATTATATAGTGCCATGCTATTAATAGTTATTGATTTTTGAACCCCAAGTTGTATAAATATTGATATATTTATTCATAATATTTTAATAGTAATAAATATAAATAAATATTTAATTAATATACCTCATATTATTTTTAGAATTTTAATAATATTTTATTATAATACAAGAAACAAAAAAGGAAAGTTACAAATTTAAATCTCAAAATGGAACTAACGTGTCACTTTAGGAACGTCTTTGAAGCTATTCATTGTTAATTCTATGAATATACAATGTCATTCTTTGAGAAATGACCTGTCACCTCAAGTATGTGTAATTAATTCGAGTAATAAAAAAGTATTAGGAAATTTTGACCAAAATATATTTGATTAATATTTTTTTATTAAGGTATAATTAGAATTTACTTTATTATACTAATTTACCCTAGTAAACAAAAATTACATTTTTACATGACTTATGTGGAGTAAATATGGCGACCATACCAAATAACCCCATGGACTCATAAACCTTATTATATTATCCACTTGTAGCATGTTTTGTGGTTTAAATTCAATGATAAATTATCACAGTTATAGCATTGAGGGAAAAAGTTAAAATCTATCCTTAGAAATTTGTAAAATTATTATTATATACTGCCATGCTATTAATAGTTATTGTTCTTTGAACCCCAAGCTATATAAATTTTTATATATTTATTCATAATATTTTAATAGTAATAAATATAAATAAATATTTAATTAATATAGCTCAATTTATTTTTATAAATTTTAATAATATTTAATTATAATAAAAGAAACAAAAAAGAGAAGTTACAAATTTAATTCTCAAAATGGAACTAACGTGTCACTTTAGGATCGTCTGTGAAGGGATTCATTGTTAATTCATTGAATATACAATGTCATTCTCTGAGAAATGACCCGTCACCTCAAGTATGTGTAACTAATTCGACTAATTAAAAAGTATTAGGAAATTTTGACCAAAATATATTTGATTAATATTTCTTTATTAAGGTATAATTTGAGTTTACTTTATTATACTAATTTATCCTGGTAAACAAAAATTACATTTTTACATGACTTATGTGGAGTAAATATGGCGACCTTACCAAATAACACAATCTCCGCCATCATAATTGATGAATCTTTAAAATATCAAAATTACAAATAAATGGAATTTATTTTATAATCATATACTTTTAAATACCCAAAATTTGTTTTGATTGTCAGGTTTGTTATGATCATTTTAAAACTTATTGATGTGTTCATAGTTTAAAAAAATTAAAAGTCGCTTAATTTTAAGTTTTTATAATTTTATATTAGAAAATATAAGTACAATTTAAATTAGTTGAAACTCTTAGAAAAACAAATAATATAAAATAATATTTATACTTTAAATTAGGGGAATGAGTATTTAACTTATACATAATGTCGG
>CATIWC010003515.1:0-30038 GCA_948472305.1 Vicia faba | reverse complement strand
CTTGTATTATGTGTATATTTTATCATATTCTTTATATGATATTTATTTTAATTTATAAATCATAAAAAATGAAATATTATTTATTTATAAATACTATTTTTATAAAATATATTTTATCGTATTTTTTGTATAATATTTATTTAAGAATGCAATCTTATGTATATCATTCTTTAGATTTAGATAAAATTATAATCCGCAATTTTATGTATCAAATTATAAATTTATTTTGACAATTATAAATTTTTTTTTGGTAATGTATGAACGATTAAACCCAAAATTTTATATGTGTATGTATGGCTCAATAATTTTTTTTTTGTAAAAAACTGAACCAACCGAACCAATCCAAACTGCATTAATTTGGTTTGGTTTGATTCAGTTTTATTTTTAAAAGACAACCGACCGCACGATTTTTTCTCTTGCGATTTGAATGATTTTTTATTTCAAAACCGCTCAAACCACACCACGAACACCCTTTTATATATATATATATATATATATATATATATATATATATATATATATATATATATATATATATATATATATATATATATATATATATATATATATATATAGTATATATATATATATATATATATATATATATATATATATATATATATATATATATATATATAATATATATATATATAATATATATATATATATATATATATATATATATATATATATATATATATATATGTGTGTGTGTGAGATATGGATGAGAATTACTAGAGCTATCAAAAGGAGACAAAACAATGAAAGTAAAATAGATTTATAAAACTAGAATAAATGAAAAAGGAGATGTTGACAAATTCAAGGCTTGTATAGTAGCAAAATGTATACTCAAGAGTATGGAGTTGATTATTCTAAAATACTTGTCCTATTAACAAGTCATGATACAATAAGAATGATTATTTCACTATTTGCTCTAAACAAGTTGGATATCTTGCAATTTGATGTCAAGTCTACCTTCTTAAATAGTGAGTTGTGGAACAAATTTTTGTTGATCAACACCCTGAGCATGCGAAGAAGGGAGGAAAACATATGTTCTATAAATTAAAAATGTTTTGTATGAATTAAAACAAGCTCTTCAAGTTTGTTGTAGTCGAATTGACATTAATTTCGATCAGAATGATTTTCACAAATGTTCTTACATACTCTATACATAAAAGTTGAAAATAAGAATAATTTTTTGATTGTATGCTTATACGTGGAAGACTTGATATTTATTAGAAATGATGAAAACTTATTTAGAAAGTTTAAACAATTTATGATGAAAGAATTTGAGATGAAATATTTTGGAATGATGAAATATTTTCTTCACATAAATATAGTTCAATTTGTAGGTGGAAATTTTCATTTGTTAGAGATTTGAATGATTGCACAAGTACACACATGTGTGTCTTTATCTTAAGTGGAGTTGTTGTCTCGATATCTTTAAAGAAAAAATTTATAGTCACTTTACTCACGATGTTGTAGAATTTATAGTTGTTGCACCAGGTATTTGGCTTAGAAAGAATTTTTTAAGAGTAAAATATATTCAGCAGGGACCACTTGTGTTATTTACTAATAACAATTCAACTATTAAATTGTTGAAAAATTCAATCCTTTATGAAATAAGCAAACACATTGAGGTGAGAATTCATTTTTTCGTGATCTAACTAAAGAAGAAGTGGTGAAATAAATGGTGAGATTGTGTTACTACAAAAGCGATAAGCAAATTGAAAACATCTTAATAAAAAGTTTGAAAGTTAATTCTTCTGTGAAGTTAAGTGCATTCCTTGGCCTGTATTTCATTGAAAAATAAATTAATTGCTTATAAGCATTCAGTTTAAGTGAGAGTGTTGAATTTAATCGATATTTATTTTTATGTTTTTTTATCATTATCATATTAATTAAGATGTAGATTGTTTTGCTATCATTATGGATGGGAATATGTTAGGATGTCCTACATATATTTATAGTCTAGCTTATTTACGACTAGATCTATTTAATAAAAAAAATCAGATTTAAATTTTTTTTAAAAGTCTATTTCATTAAAAAGATCTAACTTAGGTTATTAAAAAACTCTATGATACCTTATAGACCGGTATATATTCATGTACATTAAAAATAATCTAAATAAATTGGTATATATATATATATATATATATATATATATATATATATATATATATATATATATATATATATATATATATATATATATATATATATATATATATATATATATATATATATATATTAGAAAAAAAGTTAAATAGATGAACATATATATGCATGTATGGTCGGTCTATAAGGCTTCTTAAGTAATATGGATTAATTGAAAACCTTAATAAAAATAGACTTTCAGGTTAGTCAGTACTTTTAAAAAAGTCAAATCAGACCAAAAAATAAGGGGATTTCTTACCACACCTTACGCTTATGAAAAGAGCCCTCAGAAAACCCAATTTTGCCCCTGTATTCCCATATGTGTATCTTTGGGACGCACCTTTTTTTGTTAAACTTCAGTTATTCCCGGATATGCGTATACGGGAGGAAACTAGAAATGCAATCTCGGTTAATTAGTGTGAAAAGTTGAAAATTTTGCCACCTTTGAACGTCAAATATTACCAAAAGTGTATTTCCAAGAAAATCAAAAACAAAATTGCTTAAAACATCAACTATCATGAACCAGGATGATCACCTTCATTTCCAAAACTTTTCATAAACTCTGTCCAAAAATCCTTCCGTTCTCAATCAATTATTTCACTCCAAATCTTCATTTTTGTGGTTTGTCATATCAAAAGGAGCTAAAGAAAGTGAAATTTAAGGTAAATTTCATTCATTTCAACTCATATTCATCATATTAATCTGGTTTTTCATGAAAAAAATGTCATCTTAATACTGGAAATATACTTCCGGATACATAGTGAACTTAATTGGATTCACCGGAGACCACTGACTTGAAACCACCCTCTAAATTGGTAAAAATGAAAGGAGCACCTAAAAAGGTGAAACCTATACTAGGCGATAGTTTAGCAACGAGGAGTCTATCATATTTTGAACATGTTGACAAAAAAATTCTCGATTCACCGACTCTGAAATCTCAAAAAGTGTTTTCAAAGGAGTTTGCATTAGCAAACTACCTCCTACACCGACTCCATCAAAAATACCATCCATCGAGGAGATGTCGATTTTTATGCACAATTACGTTGAACGGATTGTCAATGTTAAGGGTGACGGTAACTGTAATTTTCATATTGTTTCTGGTTTGCTCGGTAAAGAGGAAAAAGATCACCAACTTGTTCGTGATACTCTTATCAGAGAGTTGAGGAGTAATATAGAATTATACACACTGGTGCTTGGGACTAAAGAAAAAGTTGAAGAGATTTATCACGCTCTTGTACCTTGCGTCGGTGGATTTGCACTAGAGGAAAAATGGATGTGCTTCCCTGAGATGGGTCATCTCATAGCAAGTGTGTATGAGAGAGTGAGTATTAATCTTACAAGATACGGCTTCTCAGAAGCTTTTTTCCCACTATGCATTGTTCCACCATTAAATCCTAATGATCGTATCTGTGTTGAATGTGTTTCAAATCTGTGGTATTTTCTTCAAGTGTATTTGAAATTGGGATGTCATATACCACTTACATCACCGGAGTGGGTGAACCATTATACAATTCAATTCGAGATTTGGTCGGACTAATTTATTGAAAGGATGCAAGAGCACACCAAATTGAACAACATTGAAATAGAAAAAATAAGGAAAAGTCAAAGGGGATACCACCTATAGATTTGGCAGGCGACAATTATTTCGGATCATTTAAATAGTTATTTATTATTTTATTGTATATGATATTTTGTTAATGTATTATGGTGTGGAATATAAACATTTTGTAGTTTGTATAATAATATCAACATTCAAGACATTTATGTGCTTTTGTTTCTGTTTTGTTTTTTTGTTTTAATATCGGAGAAGTTTTCAGAGATACATCTCAGGTACAAAATTAAGGGTGTTACCGAAGTTACATCTATGGTACATTCTCTGTCAGCAAATAGGATTTATGTGGTCCATAAGATCATCCAACTGCTATAAATAAACTCACTTGTGGTTTTGTTTCATACCAAAACATAAAAAATCAGCATGAACATCAAATGGCATGTTGAAAATATTCACTTTATCCATAATACATCATCCTGAGAATTTAAGGTCAACGAGTACACCCCTCTTGAAGATCTGCAATCATATTACATGAGCTCCTATCATATGGTGATAATCAAAAAATTGTGAGATCGAGTACCGTTCGTCATCAGTTGACAAAGAAAGGAATCTTGAGTTTACAAACCATGAGCTGAAGACGGACGCTGATTTACGGGCTATATAAATACGACTATTTTGAGATCGGTCGATGATATTATCAAGATGTTGCAACGTCCACCTGGATTTTGAAGTGTATTATTTGATCTATGTTAAAATCTCTTATGTATTGCTTATTTTACGATATCAATGGTGTTGGAATTTTGTGAAGTTGATGTATTTTATTTCTGTTTTTGCAGCATTCTATAACGAATTTTTCCAGAAATATAATACAGGTTTGATACCATAAATATATCTCCGAGAAATTTTGCGTTTTATCACATCTTGGATGCGTCCCGGAGATGCATCTCCAAAATCTAAGAGTATTTAAGTATTTTCGCGCGGTGCACTAGAAAAGCATAGAGTGTGTTAAGAAGTTCCCAAAAAGAGAATTTATAATAGGTCATAAATCAGACTCAGACCTTTAAAAGTTATCTTAAGCCAACCTCAAGTCTTTTAAAATCTGGCCTAATCTAACCTATTTTCACCCCTAGTTATTGTATCAAGTAGAAATAATGGATGTTAAAATTGATTCTGTCTCTAAGATATTCCTTAATAGATGTTAAAATTGATTCTGTCTCTAAGATATTCCTTAATAGATGTTAAAATTGATTCAGTCTCTTTGATATTCTTTAATGGATGTTAAAATTGATAAGAGTCTTTTAAGATATGAGATTTTAACATGCCACCTCCAAATTTATACATGGCACACTATGAAATTTCATAATGCCCAAAATGCCCCTTGTGATGAAAAGGAAGAGTATTCCGAACCAAATTTCTGATATAACTTTAAAATTTTCAATAAAGTCAAAATTTTCGGTAGTTCAATTTGAAAACTCTGGTACGATACAAATAATTTTTGAAATTTAACCATTCCCAATAACATACCGGAAATTTAGTTGAAGTTAAATTTCTGATAGGTTATAAAAATCTATTTTTTTCAACAGTTATGATTTTACCGATAATTTTGTAGGATTGTAATTGCACCGACAATTTTGTGTGATTTAGAACGCACCGAAAGTTGTATAAATAGGGGTCACCTATTATTAAAAAATAATCGAAATCGTAAAATATCTCTTCCACAATTTTTGGTTAATGCGACAGTGCACTTCACTGGAGCACAAGATCCTGTGAAGTTTTGGATTCCAGACAGATTTCTGGCCATCAAGTCACTGACGAAAAAGTTGAAAGAATTATTGCCTAATATTGATAATAGAAGGGTGACTAGGCACCTCCTCAACGGGTACCTCAACATTAGCATGCACCTCAACATCAACAGAAGACACCTCAATAGTCTCAGGAGACACCTCAACAGTCTCAGGAGCGGACACCTCGACAGCAGCCGGTCTCCACAGGAACATGTACCTCCACAGTAACAGATACCTCGTCAGCAATAGCCTCAGCACCTGCTCGAATTCTGGGTGCACAAAATCGACCTTGCACCTGCTCAACCATTTATTTTTGGTCTGAACCGGTTGAAACAACTCATCCAGCCTGATGCTGGGATGCCTATGCCTGCTCAGCCCTGACCTGCGTGGTAGTTAAATAAATAGACAACAAATTAATTTCTTATAAAAAAAATATAATAATTTATAAACTACAGAGATCATCTATATTAAATACATATATAATTCATAAGAATAAATGAGGTTATTTCGAATATGCATATCCAAAAAATCCCTATTTACGAAATATTGAGTTATCTTGAATATACATATCTAAAATATCTCGATATTGATTTATTAAGTTATTTTGGATATACATATCTGAACGAACTCCTAAAAAAATGAAATTTAGTTTGTTTGAACATGCATATCCGAATTTATGAAGTATTACGGAAATTTTACCAAAGACCTTTAAAAAAACATAAGGATGGATAAAGAAATCCCCTAAATCTCCATTGGAGTCTTTTTTTTTTTTTACCACCAAACTCACATTCCCCAGATAATTTATGCACTACCATCCACATTAAGAAAACATAAGAACAAAATTGACCTTTTTGCCTAGCAATTAATCGAGAGTCTGATTGACTGTACTCTCCTTATACGTAGCACTGAAAACACAAGTAAAATCATGAGGCATAGCCTGAGACCGTATTTCCATTCAAACCGCATTTTTTTACATCCTAGTTCAAAACCGGATGAACAATAACACCTACAGAACTTTACCCAAGTTTCTTCCAAACAAAAACTAATTTTCATTTCGATAGATGAAAATAGAGAGATTGCATTAAGATTTCAGTTCACTCTGCCATAAGGATCAAAATGGAAGGTCGTAAGTTATCGTTGATACCCAGCAAATATATTTACTTTTAAATAGTATGAAATCATTTTCAATATCATGCAACTAAAGACATCATTATAACACTATTTTTCATAAAAATAACTTATTTTGATAGTAATAATTATTACACTTGGCCACTGCCCAGTATATTTTTTTTAATGAAACACGCCTGCCTAGTAGCTGATAGAAAGTTACTCCACTAACTGGGAAATATTTATTACCACAACGGATAAATAGACAAGATACGGCATGATGTCGGAAGAAAAAGCTCCCAGGATTCCATCATATACAAATACCGCAAATACCAATCGGCTAGTCACTGACTAGATACAGCAAATGAAAGAATCAATACTTGTTCGAAGCTATATAACTCCTCACTCTTATTTAAATGATTTTATATCAACTCATCCTCTTCGTCTAGCAATGTGAACGAGAAAGGGTGGAACTTGTAACCATCTCCTTCGTAAAACTTGTTTTGGTACTCCACCCAGTGAAGCCTCAATGCGTGCAAGAAGGCACTCAGAGTTTCCATGACAAGTAACACTCCAACAGTTGCAAAAATGAAAACAAGGAGACCCACTATCAGGATAATCCAATTATTGTACCTGATATATCAGACGGAACAATTACAAATCATTCCCCACATTAATTATCAAGACAAAAGAAAATGCAACAGAAATTTCTAAACACAACATACCCCCATGCCATAAGCAGAACCTTCTCGTAGAATACAGTTGATAACTCTGAATGAGCAAGACTGGTATAAAAAGAAAAACATTAGTAAATGTATAGTTGTAGTTTAGCATATGCATAGAACAAATCTAAAGGTAAATAGACAAACAAAAATCATGTGAGGTTCCAATTTTGTATCACTTGTAGGGCTCCAGCATTATTGGTAGAATAGAACAACTGTGCCATTTATAGACATACCTAAGGGCCCACAGACGAAGGTAAGAAGCTGTATTAGATACTGCTCCAAGTACAAATTCTATAGTGTGTATGAGTTGATGTACAAAAATTTCACTGAACTCAAATTCCGCATGACCATGGGAATCGTGATTTGATTCCACTTGCAAGCTTTCCTCCGTGTTTGGAAGTGATGCATAGGATTCATCCATGTGCCTCTGAATTAACGTAAACATTAGATCGAGAGCAAAATGAAAGTTTCAAAGAACAAATGGAAAACATAATAAAAGCAAGCATACAGCTTCATGTTGTTTCTTCAAAATAAAGGGTTTTGGCAACAGCATCCAGGGCACAGCGACACCAGCCAGAAGCAGAAGCACGAGCTAGTAGGAACAGGACAGAGCATGTAAGTATTACTCATAGAAAAATACCATTAACAAGTTTTTTTTTTTCGGGGGAGGGGGATTGGGAGCTAACCAACCTGAACATTTTTCTGACCCTCAAAGAGTTGGTTCTCGCCTAAATCATCTGTTGGGCTCAGGAACATGTAGATCATTACGTGGTACAAATCAGCTTGAGAACCCGTGCACCACTTCACAATAATAAGGAGGGATAGGTAGCCAAATAGACTGTTAAGAAATATCACCTGGGGGATAAATTGGAACCTGAAAGAGTGATACATTGAAATAAAAATTATATACATCAATTTAAAATACGTAAGCAAGTTCATAGTAATAGAACGACTCGGTGATGATTACAAATGAGAACACCTGCAAAACTGCAAGGGAAAATTTTCAAAACCATTTCCAATGGTAAATGTTACCGTTCAAATGCATATTAACTTACCATACATTTACATGGTTCTTAAAGAACCTGGCATTGGCATAGCTCATTATAATTCCAAGGTTCATTTGAGCAACTCCAAGAAGAATTGACATCTTCATTTTCAAAGAATTTAGGAATGGTAATTCACTACGTGTACCATGCCATACAGGATCCACTCCAAAAGGGTAAGTGCGACGCGCTTTTATCAGCCCTATTGTGGTAGAATCCCTGCATCAAAAAGTATGTAAATAAAAGAACAGTTACTAATTCTCTAATAGCATAAAGGACAGTATTGATTTATAAATTAAGGGATTTGATTCACCTGCAAGAAAGGTCACGGCACTCATATGCAGAGGCGCCAAAGAGTTCAAATGGAACAGAAAAGAACTCGTTATAGATTAGGCCAGTGTAGATCGAGAAGAGTGACATCATGAAAATAACATAGCGACCCCCAAAAGTCATATCCGTGATGTCATCAAGCTTCTGCATTCACCCAAAGACTCAACGTTAGAAGACTGTTACACATACATTCATGAGAAATTTATGCAAGAGGAGCAAAAGTAATACAGAACACCCAGCAATGATTGTTGGCGAATTATAAATTGTAATATATCAATCTGAAAACTTTTCACAGCTGATCAAACTTTTAAATTTTCTGGAAAAATAGCAAAAATGAAATTATAGCCAGGCCTTAGTTGCATTAGTAATGGTTGGTGAAGTCCTTTTCAACGACTAAAAGGACCAGCAGTTGAACACTAATCCGCCTTCACAAAGGAGAGGGGACTAACTTACACACTAACATACCAAAAAAAAGAAATTTTAGCCTTCCTATTCTAAGGTAACTGTTCACTCTTGATGCCCGGTATTAGAGATATAGAATAGTTAGTCTGTTTTAACTAATCTAGCATCATCTAGAAGATAACTAATTCTATAAGTTAGTTATCATAGCTGTCTAGATAAGCTGCCACATGTCAGTTTGTAATAGGTATAACCTGCTATAGCAGGTAAACAGTCTGCAACTCTAAATGCAGTTGTTTCCCTCTTGTAACTAACATTTCAATAATGAAAAACAGAATTCAGAGAAAATCAAATATCTCTATGATTTCTATTACACGGTCTTGAAAGAAAAAAAGAACCCCAGATGCCCTCCTTAGACATCAATCAGCAACATAAGCATTAGAAAATTCATTAAACTATTGTACGTGATGTGCTGTATACTACGTAGGAGTTCTACATAGTTACAGAAAGATCGGTTACTAAAGACCACATTAACACAAATGAGGCTACCTAAGCTTTTTCATTAATCAACAAGTTAATGTTTCTAGGAATGTCAATTGAACTCAGACCGGCTTAAATGGGTCTGGTGGGTTTAACCACCTAAACTTTTTGGGAATGGGCGTAGGCTTAGTTAATAGGTCGATTCTGTTTTATATATAATTAGGATTTTAAAGTTTTTTGCACATTTTTGGAGTTGCATGAGATGTTAAACTACTACAAATTTGAACAAAAATGCATAGTTAATTTTAAAAAAAAAAAGACATATTAAGGGAAAATATACTCCATTTAACAAAATATGTGCAACAGATCTACGAGGGTCATGATCCAAATAAAGGTTATTTTCCTAAATGTGAGTATGGAAACAAGTATTTTAGAGTACCCAATCCAAATAATGCCCATTGTCCTCCCTGAATGTTTCAAGATATACACTAGCCATGCAAAGCGCAAAAGAGATACTCATGCATACTCTAGAAAGGTGGAAATACTCTACCTAATTTTCTTCATTGAAGTGTATAATCTTGCCTTTTATATGCCTTTAAAAGGATGGGTTTACAATAAAAACTAAAAGAGTACCTGGCTAGAAAGTTTCTTCTCCCTGATTATGAAATATAGAGCTGCCAGTAGTAAACATATTCCATGCCCCCAATCACCAAACATTACAGCAAAAAGAAATGGAAAGGTAACTACAGTAAACACAGTAGGATTTGCCTCTTGATATTTAGCAACCCTGAAACGTTCATATAAAAAAATTCAAAATATAAGATGCATGTCTTTCAAAAGCAGAAGTAAAAACAAATTCATTATTTGTTAAGATAATTGCACCATCGCCTAGCTCAATGCTAAAACAGTGGTATTGATGATGACCTCCAAGAAGCTCAAAGACAACAAGAGAGTGTAATCATTAGAAGTAAAACTAAGAGACTTCAAATGGAGATGGAAGGAAAAGTTGATTCTTTGTTGGGTGTGAAACTTGTTGAAGACTCTATTTTACTTAAAATGGGATAGATAACCAACATTGGTAGTGCAAGGGTAAGGATCCCATCTCACAAATGAAAATGAATGACTGCAAAAATGACTGACCTACCCATACGCTAATCAGGACCAGCAGCTATAAACATCATTTTTGTACTATATGAAAATACATACTCTGTCTTGTTTGGTGCAGAACATAGGATACGAATAAATAAGGTAATAGAGTCAGATAACAGCCAAATTAATAAGATACAAACCTTATAAGATTGTGGTAGTCAAGGTGCATTGAAAGTGGTCGCATGTTAACCAGTGGGGGCCGGAGAGTATCGGCGGCAACGACAATAAGGTTTTGAGCAGGTTTAGTGAGGAGTGAAGCAGTGGTAGTGGTGTTGAGCGGAAAAGGAGGTGGAGGCAGGGAAAGGTGTCACAAGTTGTGCCATTTCTAATTGCTATCGTACCCTGCCTATTTATAACCCATTTCCGTTCATAGGATAAATTTGCACTAATAAGTAGAATAAGATAAGCCATTGGGATAATCGAATCATATCCTATTGGCTCAACAAACACTTGATATAATAGGATAAGATAGTATATTATATTCTATCGTACTTATCATGGCCACCAAATGAGTCCTATATACTAGCACAAAGAACTTAGGGCAAACATATTACGTAAATGTGATTGTGCAAACAATATGTATGTTGCACTGCATATATTACATAATAAATAAATAAGTACGCTGTACATCTCCTGTTTCCACAAGCACGATACAGATAAAGGGAAAAGAAATAAGTACAATGCTCACCCATATGAGTCTATAATTCCTTGATACGAAGACGTAAATTTGTTCGTGCGAAAGTAGGTAGGTGGCAACTCTCTGGTATGCAAAACTTGCAAAATAGCACTGACTTGGGAGTTAGAGTCCTTTGAAGCCCGCTGTAATGCATCTTGGACCTGAAATATCAAGGTAACATGCTCATTAAAATCATTTTACAGTAACCATATTGACAGTATTACCACTGGCTAGACAAAATGAAAATCAATTATAAAACAATGGAACGCGGGTACAACAAATACCTGCTTTGTTGCAAAAACGGGACTCCACCCCTCAGCCACTAGACATTTTTTCGTCACATCAAGGCTCAGCATGTTCAGGGTATGGTGGATGGATTTCTCCTTCCTCACCTTCACGAGTTTGAAGAAATGTTGTCAAGATTCAAGAGAAAATAATCATTAAAAGAAAAATATTAATCTACAAATAGTTTTTATTCCCTCCACCCCACAATGACTGTCACATTTGTACCCAAGGAAAAAGTCCCAAAATGAATGTCATTTTCAGTTTTCAATAAATTTAATTCCCCACCCCAATTGTACCCTCTAATTAATAACTAATAATTTAACACTATTTGCATCACTCCCAAATGGTTAAATTCCACTTTATATTTATAATAATGGCAAATACAGTAATGCTTAATAAGGATAAATAGAAAAAAACTACCATTCTCTTTCTTTTATTTATAACATTTTCTTAATTGGTGTGAAAGAAGTAATTGTAACACTCTTTGTGAGATGGAGGGACTATATTGGAGGATAAAAATTAACAATTAATACTAAAAAAAAATGTGATGTAAAGGTAGACGGACAGACTACGTTCATCAGGTGCATAACACAGAATATTGTTAGTTTATGTTTTGACAAACCAAAAGATTCCATTGCTCGAATTGAGTCCCAAGATTTTCCAGCAAGTTAACTCGGTGCAAAAGTCCAGCATCTATGGTGGTCTTCAATTCCGTAAGCCTTCCAGAAACCTGCAGGTCCATTTGTTAAAACTGTTTAGTCATATACCCAAAGTTATAAAGTTGCAGAAACTAATAAAGGACAAGACGTCTTATAAATAAAACATAAGCAACTTAGCTAGATTAGTGTCATTATTACATATAATAAACTGAAAAGATAATGCTACCTGCGAGCACTATATTGATTATTAGTATTTTCAAACAATCTCTTTCACTGATACGAAACAATTAAAGAACACAATCAGAGCAATGCAACTGAGAAGGAAGAAATATCTAAGTACTACAATCAGTCCATCAGAAATTGCTCGGACTAATTCAGCACATTCAACTAACATGACTATGCTTGTGAACAAAAAAGTTAGTCTGTGTAAACAACACAATCAAAAAGACATTACAAGTACTCAATATTCACAGTATGCAAGGACGGTTATGAAGACATTTTTAAGGAAATAATTCTTACCTACCTTTTGGCTGATGTATTATGTATATGCAATTATGCACTCACTCAATATCTAACAGTTAAGAAAGGTGTCTCGAAAAACTTAGAAACTGAGCCTATCCTCTCTTGGCCCCCTAGGGCCACAGTTGAGGCTAACGATCACTGCTACAAGAGTACTTTTTAGTTTATTTTCATGTACTTATGCAAGGGAAGGCTGCCTCCTATCTCTAATGTCAAGGTCAAATATTACTAAACCATATCCCCCACTCCCACAAATAAAATGTAATGACATGCGTGTCCATACATAATCTATGAATTTATATCCATTTGATTCCAAGCAATTGATTTGTATGTACTGCTGTAAAGTAGTACAGCAGAAGCTTGAGATAAAAAGTCAGGGTAACATGGAGGCAGATAAAGAAGCTTTTCCTCAATAGAAATAACAATCAATATGCATACCTCTGTAATCATTTGAGCTTGTTTTCCAAGTTCCTCAGCAAACGGGTATCGATTGGCACCAAAGGCATCACAGATTTTCAGAATCTTGGCTTTCACTTTTTCACCGGCGTAAAAGACGACAAAAACATTTTTCTCAGTCTGCAGGTCAGCATCCATAAGTGAGCAAAGAATAGAACACAAAACTGGATATTATATTTCAACAGGCAAAGTTTTATTCAAAAGAAAATGCAGAACCTCACTATTATGTTTTAATAGAAAACACAAATTTATAGGTAGGGTGCTGACAAATATTAGATGCATAATTTAAAAAATCATATAGCTAGAATCATATAGATGGAGAGGTTATCACTCAATGATCACCTCCATCTCAATTTATGAGCGTTAAACATGGTCCGCAACAGCAGAACTCACTGTTACATACTATATTTTATAGACAAGGGGAACACAGGTAAGAACCTTTTCTCCAGAAACAGGGTCTGTAACCGGATCCTCAACAGCAGTCTGCCTCAAAAATACATTGCCTCTAGTAGCACGAAATAAAATTCTCTCAAATGCCATGGACTTTTCCCTGGGAACGAGACCAGCTAAAAATCCCAACTTAACTGCCTTTGATGAATCACCTGGTAACTCCTTTATAACAAAACAAATTGCAGGATTAGATTCATTAAATGAAGGTTGTCCAACATTATACGAGAATAAAGTTAGATATGAGCAGGTAAGATCTACTTGGTCTTGTAATAAAGGTGCTTCCATAGAATCTCCACTCAGATGGCGTGATTCATATTCTCTTTGCTGCTCTATGGCACGGCTTTGAGCTGAGTGGAAAAAGTCACCAGCCTGAAAAGGGGGAACAACTATTCATTGATTCACCTGCCATAATTAAGATTATATATATCTAAAAGACAGATTTTCTATAAAATGACAAGTATACAATATCAGCTAAACCATACCCACTTCTTAAATTTGGAGTGGACATATTAATCTTTAGCATTCAGAGAAGAATTGAGAATAATTACTAATCTAATAGAGATTTGACAGCACCCAAATCAATATACAGAAACAATCAGGTAGACCCAAACCAAATTATATTATAATCATTATTCAATCTTTAGTATGTTATGTCTCTTTTTAGCTTGCAGAAATACATGCATTGGCACATTGGCAACTCAGCTTTGCCTATCAGTCCTAGCTTCAGACAACCATGCAACAACTACTTAAGTGAAATTTATCCTCAACGCAATAATTTAAACAAGGATTGGGAAAATTGTTAGTTAAGAAACCCACGAGCAAGCACATGGAAATAAATTGAGTTTGACTTAGGACTACAAAGGGCGGAAGAAAAATATGTTTGAAAGTCTCTCAGTTGAAAATATTTGATTTTGTTTAATTTCAACAAAAGAAATGGAGCCTTGGTACACCGAATGCAATTGCTCGTGTGTGATTGGGAGGTCATAGATTTGACTTGTAAAAATGGCCTTTAGTAAAAACCCACATTAACATCGATCCTTCATTGGACCCCACCATAGTACGAGCTTATAGCACCAGGTTGCCCTTTTTTAAACAAAAATACCCTTTCAAGTGAATATTCTCTTTCTGCAGCATTTTTGTTATAAGCTTTCTCGATACAAAGTAAGACAATCTAAGCACACAGTGGGCGAAAGTGAAACACATTCTAGTTCAACAATACAAAGAGATATTCATAAACATTCTCAATTTCCCAACGTAATTAAAGAAAAGTAATCAGATCACTTTTTTATGTTATTTTCATGAATATACATCTTGAAAGGTCGCAGTAACAATACGGGCCACTTAAAAGAACAATTAGGCTAAATGCATTAAGCAGCAGATAATTATCACTGCTCTCTCTTTATTATGCATAATCTTTGAATAAAAGACACATAATTGTTTATGGCATAAATAGAGAGTAAACTGTACCTTCTGCAGAACAAGCTTATACTCAACAAGTTCATTGTATGTGCGTTGCAACTTTTCACCATTTGCATTCATCTCAGTTAACTCAGACTCAATTTCTGAAAGTTTTATCTGTTACAAGCACATGATATGTCAATTTCCAAAATAAATTAAGAGGAAAACAACCTTGTCAATAAATGTATTCACATACCTCAAGGTCATCGATGTTCACATCAAACTGTGCTGTGGAACCTTTTGGTGAAACACCTGCCTTAAACATTTGCTCCTTGAAGAAACGCAATCTACGAGCCATCTCTCCACATCTTTTTATCTGTACAAGGACCAATATTTATCCCCCAAACATATTCAGAAGCAAAATATCAGTATCTTTTTGAAAAAACAAAAATTTACAAAAATATAGAGAGAAAAATACGATAAGTTTGGAGGACAACAAATCGTCCATATTGGAAGAAGAAAACACAGCATCAATCATACATGAATATAAGCAGCAAAAGCAAAACTTATGCTATATCAGATCAGTTGTTGTGCCAAATAAATTTTCTTAAAGATACAAGTTATGCTCCAAAGTCCAACCATACATGAATATGCAGCAAAAGCAAGGATGAGGCAGCGCAGACAAGATCAGCAATAACCAATATGCACTATTTATCATCATCACTTAAAACTTCCCCACAAGAAAAACATTATATTCAGGTTCCAGAAGCTAGCAAAAGAAGAAGTGATTTATGATGGCAGAAAACAAACGCACCTGAGTTGCATAAGTTCGTTGAAAGGGGCTCTTCTCTGAATTGAGCTGAAAATATCATAAGAAATAACACATTACGCTTAGATAAACCTCTCAAGCAAGCTCATCATCATGCTTCAATTTAAAGAAATTAGAAAACGAGAACACATAATTGCTTGCTGGAAAATTCATGCTTCCATTATCTGTTCTACGAATACAAACATAAACCTAACCAAAAGAAATCATTTAAAAAAATTACAATAACAGTATAATACAAAATTGAGATCTCCTAATGTGAAAATTCTACAATCAAAGACTAATTCCACCAATGATGTAAAAATCCTCGGTGATGAAGTTCAATAAATTAATCAATTCTCATGAAAAACATCATAATTAAAATTTCGAATAAGCCAATTAAGTACGACAGTGTGTTTAAACTCTTTAACGTGAAAAACAAGTTGCAGATCAAACTAAGCAGATTAATAATCTCAAACGATCAATCGATAATCCAGCAATAAACACAAGGATGAACCCTAATCAAAATCTAGTAACTAAAAAAACGAAAACGAAGTGAGGTAAGGTTTATCGATGAAGAAATTGAGGAAATGATGAATACTGACATCTTTAAACTGAAGAAGGCCAAGGTCACCGAGGTATGAAACAGTGCAGTGAGCGGATTCGATGGGAATGATGAGCTGAATCAGTTGCATCGGCTCCGAACGGAACAGATCCATCGGAGGACAACAACCTCCACGCGCTACCTCTCCCATTCTTTCCGCGGCGAATTCGATTGATTCAGATAAGACGGAGAATCGAGACGAACACCGATCTCAGTCTCAGCTACGGCCTCAGAGGAAGTTTCTCCTTCTCTCCTTCTTCTACGTCTCTCTCTAACCTCTATTATTTTTCCCTTTGTTTGTTGATCAGATTGATTCAATTTTGATTTTTTTTTTCAGATTTTTTTATCTGGCACAGAAATTATCAATATTGTTTTATCAATAAATAATAATAATGAAAATACTGCTTTTAGTTTTTTTTTTCTACCCACCCGGTGGATAACAAGGTACATGTTCATTGTTTGGTATTCTTTTTTAAAGGTATTTTGACCATATATGCTTTTAAAATTAAATTATATCTATTTTTTAATAAAAATATCTTTCAAAGAAGAAAAAAAACACTAATTTTTTACTTTTATGTAAATAAAATAATGGGTCATTGTTAAAAATTCTAAATAAAAATTATTATATATTGAACCCATTGAATATATATAATATTTTGTAAAAAAAATTAAATATTTATATTTTTAATACAATTAATACATATATTTTAAAAAAAATTCTATCTTTTTTATCTATTAAAGAATGTACACTTTATTTATTTTAATCTTTTAACCAATGCTTCGAAGACACTCATTAACGTTTTTCTAAAATAATTTATTAAAAGTTCATGTAAAAAATATTAATATTAGTGTTCGATTTAATAATAGATAAAATTTATATATAATTTGTTAAGTAGTTTTTATTATCTTTCAATTAAATATTATAAATATATAATTTCTTCTTATATATAATTTTTGTTTGTTTTCACTTCTTAAATAATATTTAAATACATTTATAATATTTTAGTAATTGACATTTAACTTAATATAAAAGACCACGATTCAAATTATCTATCACTCCAAAAAAAAAAAAGTTAAAATGACACAATATCAAAATTATTCCCGAAACTAAATTAAAAAGTTCTAGCGAATTTGATTTTGACAGTAAAAACAAAAGAAGTGAAATATGAGGTAATTAAATATTTAAATTATGTGAATAATAAATTATTTTTAAAAATTGAGGAATCAAAACTTTATTATTTTTTTAATTAAACTAACTTAAAATGCATTTTAAAACTAATATGTTATAATATCCGCAAAACTTTAAACATATTAAAATAAAAGAAGACTAGATTTAGAGACATAAAAATGATTCAATGGAAAGAAAAAAATCAAAAAATAATAAATTATTTTAAAATCAACCCAAAAGGGTGAAGAAACCACAATCAAATTTAAATATGAAGCAAACAAATATGTAATATATCATACCCACAATCTAACAAGCTTTTGTATGGGCACGAAACACACTTGCAAAAAGATGTTGTGTAAATGTTCCTCAGCGGCAAATTTGGCTTTTGAAAATTGAAGATTGAACTCAACCCCAACACAAAAACAAAGACATTCACTAATAACTCATTACAGCAAAGTGACAACAACAAGCAGCGATTTATGGTAACCTAAAACCCTAAGATGCATCCAGATCATGAAGTCATAGCTCTATAGGGCAAAATAATTCAAAATAAAATTGGGTCAAACCTATACATGAAACTAGAAATTTAGTCGCACGTGAGACGAAATTAATCACGACATAACACATTGTAAAAGTAGGAACCTAGAACTAAGATATATGTTGATGAAGCATGCTTGAAACAAGCAATTGCCATCGTGGAAAGAGACATCGTTATTGGTTACATGTTGGATCAGATTTAAAACTAAAACGTAAACGATCTAAGACCACCGACAATGATGAAGGTCAATATCGACCGATCTGCACCTAGCAACCCCATTTGAATGAAAGGTGATGCAGAGAATCTTGACAACAACATTATTTGCATAATCCCATTACACCACCATCTGAAGTTATATCTTGGAAGTAGAATTTGGATTTGGAATGAAAGAAAGGGACTTAGTAGGGTGAAAGGCTTATCAGGTCAAGGAGGAAAGCCTTTGATCTTTAAAAAGATCCAAGAATAAAAATTAATTGAAGAAAAAAATTACATCAAAATGATAAATATTTTTATAATATAAAATCTATTTTAAATTAGATAAGATTCAATTCAATTTTTTTATTAAAATATGATTGGTGGATAATGTTCTGTCGTGGAACGAAAATTGTGAATGAACTGATGTGGTGGACTCTTAACTTGATGGTGCTAGTCTCTAGAGAGGTTACACAGGAACGAACCTATAAAGTTATCGCTAAAACACTCAAGTCAGTAAATATGTCCAAAAAGGAAGACAAAGTGAAGTATGGAAAATGTGTGTGCACCTTGAGTCTTATGCATGTCTTATGCATGAATACATACATATATATATATATATATATATATATATATATATATATATATATATATATATATATATATATATATATATATATATATATATATATATATATATATATATATATATATATATATATATATATATATATATATATATATATATATATATATATATATATATATATATATATATATATATATATATATATATATATATATATATATATATATATATATATATATATATATATATATATATATATATATATATATATATATATATATATATATATATATATATATATATATATATATATATATATATATATATATATATATATATATATATATATATATATATATATATAATCGGTTTACTGGTTTTGATCAGTTTTTCCTGGTTTCCACTGATTCAATAACATATCTGGTCCAACAATCAGATCAGATCAGTGACTCCTCTAGTTCCCGGTTCACTGGTTAAAATCAATTATCGTTATAAAGAGAGTGTTATCCAGAATAATAAAACCCAAGAATGGTGTTTCTTGGATTTGAATCCATGACCATTCAATTATTTCACAATGGTTGTTTCCATAAACTATAGTTATAAGTTACGCATTATCTAATTTATAACAACGGTCTCACGCCCGTTGTGATAACCAGCATACATACAATCACACGCTACCTAACAACAAACCCGTTATTGTTATTATATGTGTTTCCCAACTGTTGTTATGTGTGTTTTCCTTAGTAGTGTAAGTTAGCAGTTTTTTTTTAGGTTTAAATACTACATATTTTTGTTCGGTAACTTCAACTCAAATTCTTTTTTAGGTTAGTCTTCTTTGTCTATTATGTTAGTCAAAGTCAATTAATAAGATTATATGGCATTAACATGGAATGTCACGTGGCTTAGGTAAATTTTGTTATTGATTTAGCGACTGAAAATCTTGTCACTAAAAATATTGTATTGCTTTTAATTATTTTTCTTCATCTTTTTCCGCAAACCCATAAAATCCAAAAAAATAAATTCCCATGGGGTCCTTAATCATAGGTTGCTTCTTTCTGCCTTTCTCCCTTTTGTTGATTCATGTTCAAAGAAACCAAGAAAAGATATCTGATTCATTCACAATCTTAAATTGTAGATTTTATTCCAATAATCCACAATGTGTTTTTCAAAGAGGTTCATGATACGCTTCTTCTAATCAAGCTGCAGTTAATTTTAAATTTTTCGATTTTGGGATTCAAGATCAATAAATTTTAAGAGCTTGGCATAAAAATAATGGTTTCTGTGATACGGTGGGAGAACTGACTCGGGTCGTTTTTACGTTTTGATCGTAAATGTTGCAGTTAGCAAGAGCCATCACTAACTTTTCTTTTATCCAAAAAGAAAGGTGAAAAGCACATAAAAGACCTTTAGAGATGTTTTCTTGAATTCGGGGGGTAGATTATGAAAAGGAAAGGTGTTAGCACCCTTTTCATCCATGGTTTTTCCATGGGCTCTTAGTTGCTTGCTAGATCACTTGCTTTTGTTTGAATGTGCTTGTGGTGTGGATTTTGAAAGTATTTTGAAAACGTCTTTGTAATAGCTCTCGTCTCTATAAGAACGCGTACAAAGTGTTTGTTTGGAAAATAGTTCAAAGATGTGTTTGTGAAATGTGTTTTTTTAAAGTGATTTTGAAAAGGTGTCTTTGTAATAGTTCTCGTCTCTATAAGAAAGTGTACAAAGTGTTGTCTTTCGAAAATGTTTCAAAATGAAAGTGTTGTTGTATAAAAATGTTTTTGTTGTGAGCAAGCGAGTAACTAGGAGCAAATCTACCTACTCAAAAAGTCTTGGATGTTCTTTTCCTCCTCCTTTAGATGTTGTTATCTTACCATTGATTTGGTAAGAAGACCCATCGTTGGATGTGAAGGGACGGGCGTGGGACGTTTGTATAATCCTAGAAGGCAACCTATGAGACGTTTTAGCAATGTCATTTTAGGGACTAGATCGTTTACCGAAGGCAACATTGAGGGTCATCGAGAGACTACGATCTTTTATCGAGGATCTTTGCTAAAACGCCCATATCCGAGGGACATGAATATTTTTCTGATAGGCCACAAAGTGGGATTACCCTAAGGGTGCTAGTGTGCAAGTGTGTTTGATTGCATTCATTTTAGTCTTGATTAGGGTGATCTATTTGACGATTTCACATCTTGCCATACACACCCTAATTACTAACAATATATGAAAGCAATAAAAGTGCGGAAAGTAAAGATTCTACGCTATTACAATCATTAGGGGGATAGGGTGTACAAATTTACAAATGGGGGTTTTGCAAGAAAATAAATCCTAATTATTTATTACAACCATATTGAAATAATAATGCAAGAAAGAAAAAGGATTTTGTTTAGAAATAATGGTTTTTTGTCTTAATGAATTAAAAGGAAATAAATTAATTAATAAGAAGGAAATATTTTTATGTCTTTTGCATATTAATAAAGAAAGAGCAATGATATGAAAACGATAAAAAAGAGATAGAAACAGCATGCTGCTGCAAACAAAATAACAAGGATCAGAAGTTCTGAAGCCAGGCGCGTTGTGACTCAGAAAGGAACGTCACTGGGAATCAGGAAGTTCTGGACTGATACACTCTGAGGTCCTGCAAGAAACGTTAGAGGGAAAATACAGAATTTCTGGGTCCCTACGTGTTGAACTTCTGAGTGTTAAAACAGTGAGAAAGTCATATAAGTTTTGTGTGTTAAAACAGTGAAGAGAACTCATAAATTCGGTGTGTTTGAATAATGGGAAGAACTCATAAAGTTATGTATTGTGCTAAGACAGTGAGTGGAAACATCAGAAGTTCAGTGTGTTATCAGCGTGTGAAAATTATTAAGTTCTAAGTGTTAAAACAGTGATGGAAACATCAGGAGTTCAGTGTGTTTAGCAGTAAGAAGAACTCAGAAGTTTTGTATTGTGTTAAAACAAATGAGTAAAAACATCAGAAGTTCAGTGTGTTTTTCAGCTCTTTCCTCCTATTAATCAGCACATCAGCAATTTATTTAGTCCTTAACAAACAACACATCAAAAGGATAAAAGTACAACAGTTTATAGAAGTTCTAATCCTAATTCTGAGCCTAGCCTTAATCAAGAAGTTCTGATTCACAGTTTATTCTTCTAATTATGCAATGATAAAGACAACATAAATACTATGATATTTACATGTTTAATGATGTTCTGAACTAAAAGATGCAAAGTCAGAAAGACTTACCTTGAACCTGGAGCGTGTGCTTGGAACTTGAACTGCTGCCTTCAGATGTTCTGGAGTCAGCAAGAGCAACGGAAGAGGCAATGCCAAGTTATTTGATTCAAAGGGAAGAACAAAGGTTTGGTTTTCTGTTTGGGATTTCTGACTTTTACGAAGGGTTTCACAGTTTCTTTTCTCTCTTTGATTCTCTCTCTCCAAAATCCAGCCCCTTGAAAATGTGATGGAGCAACTTATTTATAGGTGAATTTGTTGTGATTTGGGGGGGGGGGGGGATAAATGGGATTTGAACCCCTTTTGGCATCCTGTTCCATTCCTTTTTTATCACAGTTTTTGTATGCTAGTTTTGTGCAATTATGGGATGAAGGCATGGATTGAATTAGTTGTTGGTTATAGGACTGTGATGTAGCAGTGCAGCAGGTTGTATAAACGAGGTTTTGGGATTTTGTCATTGTGATACGGTGGGAGAACTGACTTGAGGTTTTGCGTTTGTGTTCGCAAATGTTGCGGTTTAGCAAGAGTCGCCCACCCGACTTTTCTTTTATCCAAAAGGAAAGGTGAAAAAGCATAGGAAAGACCTTTAGAGATGTTTTTGAGTTCGGGGGGTAGATTATGAAAAGGGAAGGTATTAGCACCCTTTTCATCCATGGTTTTCCATGGGCTCTTAGTTACTTGCTAGATCACTTGCTTTTGTTTGAATGTGCTTGTGGTGTGTGGGTTCTTTGAAAGTATTTTGAAAATGGAACTTCTTAATGGTTCTCGTTTCTATAAAGAATGCCTACAAAGTGTTTGTTTCAAAAATAGTTCAAAAGTGTGATGTGTTTTTGAAAGTATTTTGAAAATGGAACTTCGTAATGGTTCTCGTTTCTATAAGAATGCCTACAAAGTGTTTGTTTCGAAAATAGTTCAAAGATGAGAGTGTGGGTGTATAAAATGTTTTTGTTGTGAGCAAGCGAGTAACTGAGAGCGAATCTACCTACTCGAAAGGTCTTAAATGTGTTTTTCTTTCTCCTTTAGATGTGGCTATCTTACCATTGATTTGGTAAGAAGCCCCATCGTTGGATGTGAAGGGACGGGCGTTTGGGACGTTTGTATAATCATAGAAGGCAATATATGGGACATTTTAGCAATGTCGTTTTAGGACTAGATCGTTTATCGAAGGCAACATCGAGGGTCATCGAGGGACTACGATCTTTTATCAAGGGTCTTTGCTAAAACGCCCAAGCTCGAGGGACATAACTATTTTCCGATAGGAAACAAAGTGGGATTACCTTAGAGATGCCTAGTGTGCAAGTGTGTTAGTTTGCATGCATTTGTCTTGTATTTGAAAGGTTATCTATTTGTTGATTTTATCTTGCATACATCCTAATTACTAGCAATATATGAAAGCAAGTAAACATGTGGAAAATGAATCTTAAGCTATTACATCACTTTAGGGGGATGGGGGTACAAATTTACAATGGGGATGAAGTGGAGACTGAAATATTACAACCATATCGAATGACAATGAAAACAATGTAAAAATAGTATAAAATAAAAGGAAAACTGCATTTTGAACTGCTATGTGTCAACCCATGCTGCTATGCATCGACACATAGCTTTTCATTGCCTCTGTAAAATAAAATCTGCTCAGTATGAGTCGACACATAATGGGATGTGTCGACTCATGCACCTTCTTGCATTGACGCGAAACGTGTATGTGTCGACCCATAGTCTTTTCCCACTTCTGTTTTGTAACCTGAAATCAGTATGAGTCGATGCATGGGGGTTATGTGTCAACTCATACCCTGTTTTTCCACTAGGATGAGTCGGCACATGAGGATATGTGTCGATACATGCTGCATTTTCCTGCCTTAAACATTATTTTACTGAATGTACAAGTTAGCTTATGGCATATGATGGATAAACATGAATAACAAATGATTGAATAAGCCTAAACAAAGTGCAGATGACTAGTTCAAAAAGATATTAAAGTACTACATCTTGTCTTCAAAGAACAACAACTTGTTAATGATGTAATGACAAGATATCAAGTCAAGAGGACTTACCTTTGGACTGTACTGGTTGTTTTAGATCTGAATGCTTTTCCAAATGATGGGATAACCTTGTGAGTCTTCAGGAAGCTGCTCTGGACTGCTAGAACTGAGTTGGACTATACTGTAATATTTTTGGTATTTTTAATGATGAAGGTGAGTAGCACTACAAGGACTGTTTTTTTGGTTATATTTGGACAGTCTTTGATGGAGAGTTTGTATGGTGGAACAATGGGTTGGATTTCTGTTTTGAACAAGAGCAGTTTTTATTTTGAAAATGAGTCAAAGTTGCACAGAATATTGTTTTTTTTGCTCAACAAAACTCTCTATCTTTTCTCTAGAAAATATTTTCTTTCTTTCAAAATCCAACCCCTTTGTCTTATGAGACCGTCCTCTTTTGTAGACCCCTTGACTGTGGTTTAGGGGGGAAAACAAATAAGTCATTTTGAATTGTTTTTGCATACTGCTTTGATACTTTCTGCACACAATTTTCTTTTGCCATTTTGGTGTAATTTTGGGGTTGTCATGGTGCAGGCTTGGGCAGACTGCATAGAGCAGTTTTGGACTGTATTGGGCAGCATGCATACTTAGGATGTAGCATGGCACAAGCTTTTTTGCAGGGCAGCATAGTGTGTTGTGGCAATGTGATATCATATTTTCTTCAACTTTGGACAACATAGTTTGTAGCATGTCACAATTTTGGGTCTTGTGGAATATTTCATGCACATTATATCAAGGGCCAAAACATTGTGACAAAGTCTTTTGAGAAAATTCAATCAAGGCATAGTTGTAGAATTTGTAACTTAGTAAGAATGCCACTTTGTAATAACTTGAATTACTTGCATCATCTTGAATTATTTTATAGTGAAATGCCATGAAGCAAATGAAATTAACCAAGTATAGAAAATACAGAAAAATTTCAAAGTCTTGCAAAGTTGGATTTTGATTCTCTTGACCTTTGATGATCAAACTTCATTTTTGGATGTCTTGACATAATATGATTTTTGGGACTCAAATTTGATCCAAAAGTCAAAGTTTGACTTTTTTAGTGTCTGATTGACTTTTCCAACAGAAACTCCAATTTTGCTCATTTTGCCCCCCTTTTGATAATTTGAATGATTCTTAGAAAATATGGTCTGAGGCTTGAAACTTGACTGAAGTAATTCTAAGAATCCTTGAGACAGGAGAGGGCAAATTTTGGGGTACAACAGCTGCCCTTGTTCAATCTTCTTAAACCTGAATAGTTAGATTGACATGTTTTGTCAGTCGTGACTCGAAGGTGGAAGATGATTGAACACTAGAGTGCCCATAAATTTGCACTTTGTGATGTGATGGTTAAGGGAATAGGCTTAAAGATTCCATTTGGAGGAATGGCGAAGATCTGTTGGAGATGGGCTTTTAGATGCCATCCAAAGGTGATTGTTGACAGGCAATGGACTAAGTCTGAACTTGATCTTAATCTGGAGACGAATCAGAATAAACTGTTGAGAGATTTATCTGAAACAGTAAATATTTGGAGACGAATCAGAATAAACCGTTGAGAGATTTATCTGAACCAGTAAAAATCTGGAGATGAATCAAAATAAACCGTTGAGAGATTTATCTGAACCAGTAAAAAATCTGGAGATGAATTAGAATAAATCATTGAGAGATTCATCTGAACCAGTAAAATAATCTGGAGACGAATCAGAATAAACCGTTGAGAGATTTATCTGAACCAGTAAAAATCTGGAGACGAATCAAAATAAACCGTTGAGAGATTTATCTGAACTAGTAAAAATTTGGAGATGAATCAGAATAAACTGTTGAGAGATTTATCTGAACCAGTAAAATAATCTGGAGATGAATCAGAATAAACCGTTGAGAGATTTATCTGAACCAGTAAAAATCTGGAGACGAATCAAAATAAACTGTTGAGAGATTTATCTGAACCAGTAAAAATATGGAGATGAATCAGAATAAACCGTTGAGAGATTTATCTGAATCAGTAAAAATCTGGAGATGAATCAGAATAAACCGTTGAGAGTTTTATCTGAATCAGTAAAAATCTGGAGACGAATTAGAATAAACCGTTGAGAGATTTATCTGAACCAGTAAAAATCTGGAGACGAATCAAAATAAACCATTGAGAGATTTATCTGAACCAGTAAAAATCTGGAGATGAATCAGAATAAACCGTTGAGAGATTTATCTGAACCAGTAAAATAATCTGGAGACGAATCAGAATAAACTGTTGAGAGATTTATCTGAACTAGTAAAAATCTGGAGACAAATCAAAATAAATCATTGAGAGATTCATCTGAACCAGTAAAAATTTGGAGATGAATCAGAATAAACCGTTGAGAGATTTATCTGAACCAGTAAAAATCTGGAGATGAATCAGAATAAACCGTTGAGAGATTTATCTGAACCAGTAAAAATCTGAAGATGAATCAGAATAAACCGTTGAGAGATTTATCTGAACCAGTAAAAATCTGGAGATGAATCAGAATAAACCGTTGAGAGATTTATCTGAACCAGTAAAAATCTGGAGATGAATCAGAATAAACCGTTGAGAGATTTATATGAACCAGCAAGAACCAACCTTTTCTCGGAAACTGATCCGTATTTGACTTGTTGAAAATTTGTGTCTGTCGGAAGTTTGTTGATAATAACTGTCTAATGGCTCTTTCCTGTAAAAAGATGAAGAGTTAATTGTATGCAATGTTATGATGTATGCGATGCGTGGTGTGATGTTTGCCTCTCAAAATAAATGAGATTACACTATATGCACTTGAGTTGTCAATGTTATGTCGTATGGATGCAAACGTATGGAAATTAAAGATTGTCTGTGCCGCAGCATTGCTGGAAGCGGGGAAAATAAATCCCCTTTGAAGCACTTATGGGTGAATTTCTAAATATAAACTCTGTTGCAGAAGGGAAAAGCCAATCATCGCTTGTAGTCTTTGTGATATCCTGCTGGGGAAATCTGAGAAGTCGGGCAACTCACTGGGGACACTTTCGACCGGTGGTTGGAAATTTTTGCTCTGGCTGGAGAAAGCACCTGCGAGGGTTTTATGGAATGGCTTACAGATATTATTCTATTTCTTAAAGTCATTAGTAATTGTCTTTCCATTTTTTTCTTTTTGTTTATTTGTAACAGTAATCACGCTCAAATGCATATGTTCAAAAATAAATCATTGGACGTTTTTGTAAATAAAACATAGAAATAAAGAAAATCAGATGGTTTTGCACTTTCAAAAGAGATATCTTTGTATTAACTTGAACAAGTGTTTTTTGTACAATGAGACGAGCATTCTAGCAAGAGAATGTCGTCATAAAAAATGAAAATTGACACAACGAAAAGATAGCTATGTGAAATAATCTCATGGGGTTCCTGTTCTGCTATAGTCTTCATGTCTCTGAATATCTTGTCCGCTTGTCGCCTCGGCGAAGTCGATTGGATTGATTTAGAGCCAATTGAGTTGATTGGTTTCCGCTGAAGATTGTTTGCCAGATGATCCAACGGGACATAGTCATACGCTTTAATCCCTAACTTTTGCCTGGACCGCCCTCTCGGGTTTTCAGTCCACCAGAATACCCTTTTTTGCCCAAGCCGCCCTTTCGGGTTTTCGACTTGCCAGGTGTACAGATTTTTTATTTTCATCCCTTATTTTTGCCCGAACCCTTTTGGTTCGTCAGGAAGCCCTTATTTTTGCCTAGGCCAGTCAACCTAGCGGGTCTTTGATCATGCGTAGTATCTTTTAACTATGTATGTATTTACAGGGTGCGGGAGGTCGTTGCCATCCATAGTAGTCAAGATCATTGCTCCACCACAGAAAATGCTTTTGATTACAAACTACCCTTCATATGTAGAGGTCCATTTACCCCTGGGATCACCTTGTGACAAAATGATACGCTTGATTACCAAATCACCGACCCGATATACCTGACGTTTGACCTTTTTATTAAAAGCTTTGATCATGCGTTTTTGGTACATCTGACCATGACAGATGGTTGTAAGCCTCTTCTCATCAATCAAGTTTAGTTGGTCAAACCGAGTCTGAATACAGTCTTCTTCATTCAAACCAGCATCCTTCATGATTCTTAGAGAGGGGATCCGGACCTCAACAGGCAAGACAACTTCCATGCCGTATACGAGAAAATAAGGTGTTGCCCCAGTTGATATACGAGTTGTGGTACGATACCCATAGAGAGTGAACGGTAGCATCTCATGCCAGTCTTTGTATGTGACTATCATTTTCTGTATGATCTTCTTAATGTTTTTGTTAGCAACTTCTACAACACCATTCATCTTTGGCCGGTAAGGGGAAGAATTGTGATGCTGAATCTTGAATTGCTCGCACAAGGCGGTGATCATAGTATTATTCATATTTGTACCATTATCAGTGAGGATTCTCTCTGGGATACCGTACCAACAGATGAGATTCTGCTTGATGAACCGTGCGACCACATTCTTAGTAACGAAAGCAAAGAAAGCTGCCTCAACCCACTTTGTAAAATAGTCGATGGCCACTAAGATAAAGCGGTGTCCATTGGAGGTTGTTGGCTTGATTTCCCCAATCATATCGATTCCCCGCATAACAAAGGGCCAAGGAGTCGTCAAGACATTCAGAGGAACCGGAGGTACATCCACTTTGTCAGCATAGATTGACACTTATGGCAAGTGTGATACGGTGGGAAAGAACTGATTGTTTTTTGGAATGCTGGTTTGCATTTTGCGTTTGTTTTCGCAAAATGTCGCGGTAATCAAGAGTTGCCACCTACTTTTATTTTATCCAACAAGGAAAGGAAAAAAGCACAGAAAAATTCCTTTTTCGAGATATTTCTCGGGTTCGGGGGGTAGATTATAGAAAGGGAAGGTTTTAGCACCCTTTCTATCTGTGGTTATCCATGGGCTCTTAGGTACTTGCTCATATTGTTTTCAAAATTGCTTTTCTTTGTGCTTGTGGGTTTGAAAAGTTTTTGTTTTGAAACTTCGATTTAACTCTTGCTTCTGTCCTCAAGAGCGTATGAAGTGTTTTTGAAAACTTCGTTCGAAAAGTGTAAGTGTGAAGAGTTTTGTTTTTTTAAAAGAGCAAGTATCTAAGAACCATCTACCTACTCGAAAAAGGAATCGTTTTATGCTAATTTCCTTTAGATAATGCTATCCTACTATTGATGAGTAGGTAGCACCGTCGTTGGAGTTTGAGGGTCAATTCGAATACGGGACTTACAGTCACCAAAGCAATGTTAGGATGCCTTAGCGGTAACCCTAATATCTTAGATCATTTGTTTTGAGGCAACAATATTCCGAGGCAACCGTTTCGAGGCGACTATGATCTTTTAGACAAGAGGGCGACCTCTAAAGTGACCTATACTCAATGACCGTGTACGAAGGCAACCAAGTGGGGTGTACCCTAAGAGTGCGCATGTGCGGGTGTGTCGTTTTCAGTTAATTTTATCTTTGCACATGTTAATGGTGATCTATGTTGATTTTAGGTTAAAACATTCAGTCTTGTTATGCATTCCTATTATCAAACATCTAACAGTTATAATTTGCGGAAAATAAATTGCGTAATTTAAATTACAAGGCGTCGGGTATTTACATCGCCAAAGACAAACCCTTTAAAAATAAATAAAGCGATAAAAAAATAATAAAAGTCCTATTTAACTATTACAAACCGGAGGCAAGTACATTAATATGATAAAAATAAATAAATCGC
>CATIWC010003514.1:0-37996 GCA_948472305.1 Vicia faba | reverse complement strand
AAAATATGATGAAAAAAAAAAACTGGTGAAATTTTAAGTAAACATAAATCTGTAGAAAATTAGATGAAATCTGAAGAAAATATGAAGAAATTGGAAGTGAATTGAAACCTGAAAAAATATGATGAATTTTTAATGAACATATATTTGAAGAAAGTCATATGAAATAGGAAGAAAATTGACGAAATTTGAAGTGAACAAAAATCTGAAGAAAATGTGATGAATTTGTAGTGAACATATATCTGAAGAAACTCAAATGAAATGGGAAGAAAATATGATGAAATTTTAGGTGAACATAAATCATAAGGAAATATGATGAAATTTGAAGTGAACATAAATTTGCACAAAATCTGATTAAAACTAATGAAATATTAAGAAAATTTGATGAATTTTGAAGTAAACATAAATCATAATATAATCTTATGAAGCTTGAAGTAAATACATAAATTTTAAGAAAATCGGTTGAAATATGAAATGAACATAATTCTGAAGAAACTCTAAAGAAAATTGGATGAAATCTGATAAAAATTGAAGGGAACATAAATCTGAAATTTTTTTGATGATTTTTACAGTAATCCTAAATATGAAGAAAATATGTTTAAATCTAAAGAAAGTCTTACAAAATTTGAAGTGAACAAAAATCTTAAGAAAATGTCATGAAATTTGAAGTGAATATAAATCAGAAGAAAATATGACAAAATAAAAAAATTGATGAAAATTAGGTAAACATAAATATGTAGAAAATCAGATGAAATTTGAATAAAATATAATGAAATTCGAAGAGAACACAATTCAGAAGAAACACTGATGAATTATGAGTAAAATATGAGGAAATTTGAAGTGAATATAAATCTTAAGAAAATATGATAAATTTTGACTTAAACATCATCTGAGGAAAATAAGATGAAATCTAAAGTAATCATAAGTCTGAAGAAAATCAGATGAAATTTGAAGAAAATATGATAAAATTTTAAGTGAATATAATATGAAGAAAATATGATGAAATAAAATAACTGGTGAAATTTTAAGTAAACATAAATCTGTAGAAAATCAGATGAAATCTGAAGAAAATATGAAGAAATAGGAATTGAATCGAAACCATAAAAAATATGACGAATTTTTAATGAACATATATCTGAAGAGAGTCATATGAAATAGGAAGAAAATCTGACGAAATTTAAAGTGAAAAAAAATCTCAAGAAAATGTGATGAATTTTGTAGTGAACATATATCTGAAGAAACTCAAATGAAATGGGAAGAAATATGATGAAATTTTAGGTGAAAATAAATCATAAGGAAATATGATGAAATTTGAAGTGAACATAAATTTGCACAAAATCTGATTAAAACTAATGAAATCTTAAGAAAATTTGATGAATTTTGAAGTAAACATAAATCATAATATAATCTTATGAAGCTTGAAGTAAATACATAACTTTTAAGAAAATCGGTTGAAATATGAAATGAACATAATTCTGATGAAACTCTAAAGAAAATTGGATGAAATCTGATAAAAATTGAAGGGAACATAAATCTAAAAAAAAATTGATGATTTTTAAAGTAATCCTAAATATGAAGAAAATATGTCTAAATCTAAAGAAAGTCTTACAAAATTTAAAGTGAACAAAAATCTTAAGAAAATGTCATGAAATTTGAAGTGAATATAAATCAGAAGAAATCTGATAAAATAAAAAAACTGATGAAAATTGAGGTAAACATAAATATGTAGAAAATCAAATGAAATTTGAATAAAATATAATGAAATTCGAAGAGAACACAAATCAGAAGAAACACTGATGAAATATGAGGAAATTTGAAGTGAATGTAAATCTTTAGAAAATATGATAAAATTTGACTTAAACATAATCTGAAGAAAATAAGATGGAATCTAAAGTAATCATAAGTCTAAAGAAAATCAGATGAAATATGAAGAAAATATGATGAAATAAAAAAAATGGTGAAATTTTAAGGTAAACATAAATCTGTAGAAAATCAGATGAAATCTGAAGAAAATATGAAGAAATTGGAAGTGAATTGAAACCTGGAAAAATATTATGAATTTTTAATGAACATATATTTGAAGAAAAATCATATGAAATAGGAGAAAATCTGACGAAATTTGAAGTGAACAAAAATCTGAAGAAAATGTGATGAATTTTGTAGTGAACATGTATCTGAAGAAACTCAAATGAAATGGGAAGAAAATATGATGAAATTTTAGGTGAACATAAATCATAAGGAAATATGATGAAATTTGAAGTGAACATAAATTTGCACAAAATCTGATTAAAACTAATGAAATCTTAAGAAAATTTGATGAATTTTGAAAGTAAACATAAATCATAATATAATCTTATGAAACTTAAAGTAAATACATAACTTTTAAGAAAATCGGTTGAAATATGAAATGAACATAATTCTGAAGAAACTCTAAAGAAAATTGGATGAAATCTGATAAAAAATTGAAAGGAACATAAATCTGAATTTTTTTTGATGATTTTTACAGTAATCCTAAATATGAAGAAAATATGTCTAAATCTAAAGAAGTCTTACAAAATTTGAAGTGAACAAAAATCTTAAGAAAATGTCATGAAATTTGAAGTGAATATAAATCAGAAGAAAATATGACAAAATAAAAAAATTGATGAAAATTAGGTAAACATAAATATGTAGAAAATCAGATGAAATTTGAATAAAATATAATGAAATTCGAAGAGAACACAATTCAGAAGAAACACTGATGAATTATGAGTAAAATATTAGGAAATTTGAAGTGAATATAAATCTTAAGAAAATATGATAAATTTTGACTTAAACATCATCTGAGGAAAATAAGATGAAATCTAAAGTAATCATAAGTTTGAAGAAAATCAGATGAAATTTGAAGAAAATATGATAAAATTTTAAGTGAATATAAATATGAAGAAAATATGATAAAATAAAATAACTGGTGAAATTTTAAGTAAACATAAATCTGTAGAAAATCAGACGAAATCTGAAGAAAATATGAAGAAATTGGAAGTGAATTGAAACCTGAAAAAATATGATGAATTTTTAATGAACATATATCTGAAGAAAGTCATATGAAATAGGAAGAAAATCTGACGAAATTGAAGTGAACAAAAATATGAAGAAAATGTGATGAATTTTGTAGTGAACATATATCTGAAGAAACTCAAATGAATGGGAAGAAAATATGATGAAATTTTAGGTGAACATAAACCATAAGGAAATATGATGAAATTTGAAGGTGAACATAAATTTGCACAAAATCTGATAAAACTAATGAAATCTTAAGAAAATTTGATGAATTTTGAAGTAAACATAAATCATAATATAATCTTATGAAACTTAAAGTAAATACATAACTTTTAAGAAAATCGGTTGAAATATGAAATGAACATAATTCTGAAGAAACTCTAAAGAAAATTGGATGAAATCTGATAAAAATTGAAAGGAACATAAATCTGAATTTTTTTTGATGATTTTTACAGTAATCCTAAATATGAAGAAAATATGTCTAAATCTAAAGAAAGTCTTACAAAATTTGAAGTGAACAAAAATCTTAAGAAAATGTCATGAAATTTGAAGTGAATATAAATCAGAAGAAAATATGACAAAATAAAAAAATTGATGAAAATTAGGTAAACATAAATATGTAGAAAATCAGATGAAATTTGAATAAAATATAATGAAATTCGAAGAGAACACAATTCAGAAGAAACACTGATGAATTATGAGTAAAAATATGAGGAAATTTGAAGTGAATATAAATCTTAAGAAAATATGATAAATTTTGACTTAAACATCATCTGAGGAAAATAAGATGAAATCTAAAGTAATCATAAGTTTGAAGAAAATCAGATGAAATTTGAAGAAAATATGATAAAATTTTAAGTGAATATAAATATGAAGAAAATATGATAAAATAAAATAACTGGTGAAATTTTAAGTAAACATAAATCTGTAGAAAATCAGACGAAATCTGAAGAAAATATGAAGAAATTGGAAGTGAATTGAAACCTGAAAAAATATGATGAATTTTTAATGAACATATATCTGAAGAAAGTCATATGAAATAGGAAGAAAATCTGACGAAAATTTGAAGTGAACAAAAATATGAAGAAAATGTGATGAATTTTGTAGTGAACATATATCTGAAGAAACTCAAATGAAATGGGAAGAAAATATGATGAAATTTTAGGTGAACATAAATCATAAGGAAATATGATGAAATTTGAAGTGAACATAAATTTGCACAAAATCTGATTAAAACTAATGAAATATTAAGAAAATTTGATGAATTTTGAAGTAAACATAAATCATAATATAATCTTATGAAGCTTGAAGTAAATACATAACTTTTAAGAAAATCGGTTGAAATATGAAATGAACATAATTCTGATGAAACTCTAAAGAAAATTGGATGAAATCTGATAAAAATTGAAGGGAACATAAATCTGAAAAAAATTTGATGATTTTTAAAGTAATCCTAAATATGAAGAAAATATGTCTAAATCTAAAGAAAGTCTTACAAAATTTGAAGTGAACCAAAATCTTAAGAAAATGTCATGAAATTTGAAGTGAATATAAATCAGAAGAAAATCTGATAAAATAAAACAACTGATGAAAATTGAGGGTAAACATAAATATGTAGAAAATCAAATGAAATTTGAATAAAATATAATGAAATTCGAAGAGAACACAAATCAGAAGAAACACTGATGAAATATGAGTAAAATATGAGGAAATTTGAAGTGAATGTAAATCTTTAGAAAATATGATAAAATTTGACTTAAACATAATCTGAAGAAAATAAGATGAAATCTAAAGTAATCATAAGTCTGAAGAAAATCAGATGAGGTTTGAAGAAAATCTGATAAAATTTTAAGTGAATATAAATATGAAGAAAATATGATGAAAAACAATTGGTGAAATTTTAAGTAAACGTAAATATGTAGAAAATCAGATGAAATCTGAAGAAAATATGAAGAAATTGGAAGTGAATTGAAACCTGAAAAAATATGATGAATTTTTAATGAACATATAGCTGAGAAAGTCCTAATGAAATAGGAAGAAAATCTGACGAAATTTGAAGTGAACAAAAATATGAAGAAAATGTGATGAATTTTGTAGTGAACATATATCTGAAGAAACTCAAATGAAATGGGAAGAAAATAAGATGAAATTTTAGGTGAACATAAACCATAAGGAAATATGATGAAATTTGAAGTGAACATAAATTTGCACAAAATCTGATTAAAACTAATGAAATCTTAAGAAAATTTGATGAATTTTGAAGTAAACATAAATCATAATATAATCTTATGAAGCTTGAAGTAAATACATAACTTTTAAGAAAATCGGTTGAAATATGAAATGAACATAATTCTGAAGAAACTCTAAAGAAAATTGGATGAAATCTGATAAAAATTGAAGGGAACATAAATCTGAAAAAAATTTGATGATTTTTAAAGTAATCCTAAATATGAAGAAAATATGTCTAAATCTAAAGAAAGTCTTACAAAATTTGAAGTGAACAAAAATCTTAAGAAAATGTCATGAAATTGAAGTGAATATAAATCAGAAGAAAATCTGATAAAAGGAAAAAACTGATGAAAATTGAGGTACACATAAATATGTAGAAAATCAGATGAAATTTGAATAAAATATAATGAAATTCGAAGAGAACACTGATGAAATATGAGTAAAATATGAGGAAATTTGAAGTGAATATAAATCTTAAGAAAATATGATAAAATTTGACTTAAACATAATCTGAAGAAAATAAGATGAAATCTAAAGTAATCATAAGTCTGAAGAAAATCAGATGAAATTTGAAGAAAATATGATAAAATTTTAAGTGAATATAAATATGAAGAAAATATGATGAAAAAAAACTAGTGAAATTTAAGTAAACAAAAATCTGTAGAAAATCAGATGAAATAATGAAGAAATTGAAGTGAATTGAAACCTGAAAAAATATGACGAATTTTTAATGAACATATAGCTGAAGAAAGTCTAATGAAATAGGAAGAAAATCAGACGAAATTTGAAGTGAACAAAAATCTGAAGAAAATGTGATGAATTTTGTAGTGAACATATATCTGAAGAAACTCAAATGAAATGGGAAGAAAATAAGATGAAATTTTAGGTGAACATAAACCATAAGGAAATATGATGAAATTTGAAGTGAACATAAATTTGCTTAAAATCTGATTAAAACTAATGAAATCTTAAGAAAATTTGATGAATTTTGAAGTAAACATAAATCATAATATAATCTTATGAAGCTTGAAGTAAATACATAACTTTTAAGAAAATCGGGTTGAAATATGAAATGAAACATAATTCTGAGAAACTCTAAAGAAAATTGGATGAAATCTGATAAAAATTGAAGGGAACATAAATCTGAAAAAAATTTGATGATTTTTAAAGTAATCCTAAATATGAAGAAATATGTCTAAATCTAAAGAAAGTCTTACAAAATTTGAAGTGAACAAAAATCTTAAGAAAATGTCATGAAATTTGAAGTGAATATAAATCAGAAGAAAATCTGATAAAAGGAAAAAACTGATGAAAATTGAGGGTAAACATAAATATGTAGAAAATCAGATGAAATTTGAATAAAATATAATGAAATTCGAAGAGAACACAAATCAGAAGAAACACTGATGAAATATGAGTAAAATATGAGGAAATTTGAAGTGAATATAAATCTTAAGAAAATATGATAAGATTTGACTTAAACATAATCTGAAGGAAAATAAGATGAAATCTAAAGTAATCATAAGTCTGAAGAAAATCAGATGAAATTTGAAGAAAATGTGATAAAATTTTAAGTGAATAAATATGAAGAAAATATGATGAAAAAAAATGGTGAAATTTTAAGTAAACAAAAATCTATAGAAAATCAGATGAAATCTGAAGAAAATATGAAGAAATTGGAAGTGAATTGAAACCTGAAAAAATATGACGAATTTTTAATGAACATATAGCTGAAGAAAGTCTAATTAAATAGGAAGAAAATCAGACGAAATTTGAAGTGGAAATAAATCTGAAGAAAATGTGATGAATTTTGTAGTGAACATATATCTGAAGAAACTCAAATGAAATGGGAAGAAAACATGATGAAATTTTAGGTGAACATAAACCATAAGGAAATATGATGAAATTTGAAGTGAACATAAATTTGCACAAAATCTGATTAAAACTAGTGAAATCTTAAGAAAAATTTGATGAATTTTGAAGTAAACATAAATCACAATATAATCTTATGAAGCTTGAAGTAAATACATAACTTTTAAGAAAATCGGTTGAAATATGAAATGAACATAATTCTGAAGAAACTCTAAAGAAAATTGGATGAAATCTGATAAAAATTGAAGGGAACATAAATCTGAAAAAAAATTGATGATTTTTAAAGTAATCCTAAATATGAGAAAATATGTCTAAATCTAAAGAAAATCTTACAAAATTTGAAGTGAACAAAAATCTTAAGAAAATGTCATGAAATTTGAAGTGAATATAAATCAGAAGAAAATCTGATAAAATAAAAAAACTGATGAAAATTGAGGGTAAACATAAATATGTAGAAAATCACATGAAATTTGAATAAAATATAATGAAATTCGAAGAGAACACAAATCAGAAGAAACACTGATGAAATATGAGTAAAATATGAGGAAATTTGAAGTGAATATAAATCTTAAGAAAATATGATTAAAATTTGACTTGAACATAATCTGAAGAAAATAAGATGAAATCTAAAGTAATCATAAGTCTGAAGAAAATCAGATGAAATTTGAAGAAAATATGATAAAATTTTAAGTGAATATAAATATGAAGAAAATATGATGAAAAAAAACTGGTGAAATTTTAAGTAAACAAAAATCTGTAGAAAATCAAATGAAATCATGAAGAAATTGGAAGTGAATTGAAAACTGAAAAAATATGACGAATTTTTAATGAACATATAGCTGAAAAAAGTCTAATGAAATAGGAAGAAAATCAGACGAAATTTGAAGTGAACAAAAATCTGAAGAAAATGTGATGAATTTTGTAGTGAACATATATCTGAAGAAACTCAAATGAAATGGGAAGAAAATAAGATGAAGTTTTAGGTGAACATAAACCATAAGGAAATATGATTAAATTTGAAGTGAACATAAATTTGCACAAAATCTGATTAAAACTAATGAAATATTAAGAAAATTTGATGAATTTTGAAGTAAACATAAATCATAATATAATCTTATGAAGCTTGAAGTAAATACATAACTTTTAAGAAAATCGGTTGAAATATGAAAATGAACATAATTCTGAAGAAACTCTAAAGAAAATTGGATGAAATCTGATAAAAATAGAAGGGAACATAAATCTGAAAAAAATTTGATGATTTTTAAAGTAATCCTAAATATGAAGAAAATATGTCTAAATCTAAAGAAAATCTTACAAAATTTGAAGTGAACAAAAATCTTAAGAAAATGTCATGAAATTTGAAGTGAATATAAATCAGAAGAAAATCTGATAAAATAAAAAAACTGATGAAAATTGAGGTAAACATAAATATGTAGAAAATCACATGAAATTTGAATAAAATATAATGAAATTCGAAGAGAACACAAATCAGAAGAAACACTGATGAAATATGAGTAAAATATGAGGAAATTTGAAGTGAATATAAATCTTAAGAAAATATGATAAAATTTGACTTGAACATAATCTGAAGAAAATAAGATGAAATCTAAAGTAATCATAAGTCTGAAGAAAATCAGATGAAATTTGAAGAAAAATATGATAAAATTTTAAGTGAATATAAATATGAAGAAAATATGATGAAAAAAAACTGGTGAAATTTTAAGTAAACAAAAATCTGTAGAAAATCAAATGAAATCATGAAGAAATTGGAAGTGAATTGAAACCTGAAAAAATATGACGAATTTTTAATGAACATATAGCTGAAAAAAGTCTAATGAAATAGGAAGAAAATCAGACGAAATTTGAAGTGAACAAAAATCTGAAGAAAATGTGATGAATTTTGTAGTGAACATATATCTGAAGAAACTCAAATGAAATGGGAAGAAAATAAGATGAAGTTTTAGGTGAACATAAACCATAAGGAAATATGATTAAATTTGAAGTGAACATAAATTTGCACAAAATCTGATTAAAACTAATGAAATATTAAGAAAATTTGATGAATTTTGAAGTAAACATAAATCATAATATAATCTTATGAAGCTTGAAGTAAATACATAACTTTTAAGAAAATCGGTTGGAAATATGAAATGAACATAATTCTGAAGAAACTCTAAAGAAAATTGGATGAAATCTGATAAAAATAGAAGGGAACATAAATCTGAAAAAAATTTGATGATTTTTAAAAGTAATCCTAAATATGAAGAAAATATGTCTAAACCTAAAGAAAGTCTTACAAATATTGAAGTGAACAAAAATCTTAAGAAAATGTCATGAAATTTGAAGTGAATATAAATCAGAAGAAAATATGATAAAATAAAACAACTGATGAAAATTGAGGTAAACATAAATATGTAGAAAATCAGATGAAATTTGAATAAAATATAATGAAATTCGAAGAGAACACAAATCAGAAGAAACACTGATGAAATATGAGTAAAATATGAGGAAATTTGAAGTGAATATAAATCTTAAGAAAATATGATAAGATTTGACTTAAACATAATCTGAAGAAAATAAGATGAAATCTAAAGTAATCATAAGTCTGAAGAAAAATCAGATGAGGTTTGAAGAAAATCTAATAAAATTTTAAGTGAATATAAATATGAAGAAAATGTGATGAAAAAAAAACTGGTGAAATTTTAAGTAAACATAAATATGTAGAAAATCAGATGAAATCTGAAGAAAATATGAAGAAATTGGAAGTGAATTGAAACCTGAAAAAATATGACGAATTTTTAATGAACATATAGCTGAAGAAAGTCTAATGAAATAGGAAGAAAATCTGACGAAATTTGAAGTGAACAAAAATCTGAAGAAAATGTGATGAATTTTGTAGTGAACATATATCTGAAGAAACTCAAATGAAATGGGAAGAAAATAAGATGAAATTTTAGGTGAACATAAACCATAAGGAAATATGATGAAATTTGAAGTGAACATAAATTTGCACAAAATCTGATTAAAACTAATGAAATCTTAAGAAAATTTGATGAATTTTGAAGTAAACATAAATCATAATATAATCTTATGAAGCTTGAAGTAAATACATAACTTTTAAGAAAATCGGTTTGAAATATGAAATGAACATAATTCTGAAGAAACTCTAAAGAAAATTGGATGAAATCTGATAAAAATTGAAGGGAACATAAATCTGAAAAAAAATTGATGATTTTTAAAGTAATCCTAAATATGAAGAAAATATGTCTAAATCTAAAGAAAATCTTACAAAATTTGAAGTGAACAAAAATCTTAAGAAAATGTCATGAAATTTGAAGTGAATATAAATCAGAAGAAAATCTGATAAAATAAAAAAACTGATGAAAATTGAGGTAAACATAAATATGTAGAAAATCACATGAAATTTGAATAAAATATAATGAAATTCGAAGAGAACACAAATCAGAAGAAACACTGATGAAATATGAGTAAAAATATGAGGAAATTTGAAGTGAATATAAATCTTAAGAAAATATGATAAAATTTGACTTGAACATAATCTGAACAAAAATAAGATGAAATCTAAAGTAATCATAAGTCTGAAGAAAATCAGATGAAATTTGAAGAAAATATGATAAAATTTTAAGTGAATATAAATATGATGAAAATATTGATGAAAAAAAACTGGTGAAATTTTAAGTAAACAAAAATCTGTAGAAAATCAAATGAAATCATGAAGAAATTGGAAGTGAATTGAAACCTGAAAAAATATGACGAATTTTTTAATGAACATATAGCTGAAAAAAAGTCTAATGAAATAGGAAGAAAATCAGACGAAATTTGAAGTGAACAAAAATCTGAAGAAAATGTGATGAATTTTGTAGTGAACATATATCTGAAGAAACTCAAATGAAATGGGAAGAAAATAAGATGAAGGTTTTAGGTGAACATAAACCATAAGGAAATATGATTAAATTTGAAGTGAACATAAATTTTGCACAAAATCTGATTAAAACTAATGAAATCTTAAGAAAATTTGATGAATTTTGAAGTAAACATAAATCATAATATAATCTTATGAAGCTTGAAGTAAATACATAACTTTTAAGAAAATTGGTTGAAATATGAAATGAACATAATTCTGAAGAAACTCTAAAGAAAATTGGATGAAATCTGATAAAAATAGAAGGGAACATAAATCTGAAAAAAATTTGATGATTTTTAAAGTAATCCTAAATATGAAGAAATTATGTCTAAACCTAAAGAAAGTCTTACAAATATTGAAGTGAACAAAAATCTTAAGAAAATGTCATGAAATTTGAAGTGAATATAAATCAGAAGAAAATATGATAAAATAAAACAACTGATGAAAATTGAGGTAAACATAAATATGTAGAAAATCAGATGAAATTTGAATTAAAATATAATGAAATTCGAGAGAGAACACAAATCAGAAGAAACACTGATGAAATATGAGTAAAATATGAGGAAATTTGAAGTGAATATAAATCTTAAGAAAATATGATAAGATTTGACTTAAACATAATCTGAAGAAAATAAGATGAAATCTAAAGTAATCATAAGTCTGAAGAAAATCAGATGAGGTTTGAAGAAAATCTAATAAAATTTTAAGTGAATATAAATATGAAGAAAATGTGATTAAAAAAAACTGGTGAAATTTGAAGTAGAACATAAATATGTAGAAAATCAGATGAAATCTGAAGAAAATATGAAGAAATTGGAAGTTAATTGAAACCTGAAAAAATATGACGGAATTTTTAATGAACATATAGCTGAAGAAAGTCTAATGAAAATAGGAAGAAAATCTGACGAAATTTGAAGTGAACAAAAATCTGAAGAAAATGTGATGAATTTTGTAGTGAACATATATCTGAAGAAACCTCAAATGAAATGGGAAGAAAATAAGATGAAATTTTAGGTGAACATAAACCATAAGGAAATATGATCAAATTTGAAGTGAACATAAATTTTGCACAAAATCTGATTAAAACTAATGAAATTCTTAAGAAAAATTTGATGAATTTTGAAGTAAACATAAATCATAATATAATCTTATGAAGCTTGAAGTAAAATACATAACTTTTAAGAAAATCGGTTGAAATATGAAATGAACATAATTCTGAAGAAACTCTAAAGAAAATTGGATGAAATCTGATAAAAATAGAAGGGAACATAAATCTGAAAAAAATTTGATGATTTTTAAAGTAATCCTAAATATGAAGAAAATATGTCTAAACCTAAAGAAAGTCTTACAAATATTGAAGTGAACAAAAATCTTAAGAAAATGTCATGAAAATTTGAAGTGAATATAAATCAGAAGAAAATATGATCAAATAAAACAACTGATGAAAAATTGAGGGTAAACATAAATATGTAGAAAATCAGATGAAATTTGAATAAAATATAATGAAATTCAAAGAGAACACAAATCAGAAGAAACACTGATGAAATATGAGTAAAATATGAGGAAAATTTGAAGTGAATATAAATCTTAAGAAAATATGATAAGATTTGACTTAAACATAATCTGAAGAAAATAAGATGAAATCTAAAGTAATCATAAGTCTGAAGAAAATGAGATGAGGTTTTGAAGAAAAATCTGATAAAATTTTAAGTGAATATAAATATGAAGAAAATATGATGAAAAAAAAACTGGTGAAATTTTAAGTAAACATAAATATGTAGAAAATCAGATGAAATCTGAAGAAAATATGAAGAAATTGGAAGTGAATTGAAACCTGAAAAAATATGATGAATTTTTAATGAACATATAGCTGAAGAAAGTCTAATGAAATAGGAAGAAAATCTGACGAAATTTGAAGTGAACAAAAATATGAAGAAAATGTGATGAATTTTGTAGTGAACATATATCTGAAGAAACTCAAATGAAATGGGAAGAAAATATGATGAGGTTTTAGGTGAACATAAACCATAAGGAAATATGATGAAATTTGAAGTGAACATAAATTTGCACAAATCTGATTAAAACTAATGAAATCTTAAGAAAATTTGATGAATTTTGAAGTAAACATAAATCATAATATAATCTTATGAAGCTTGAAGTAAATACAAAACTTTTAAGTAAATCGGTTGAAATATGAAATGAACATAATTCTGAAGAAACTCTAAAGAAAATTGGATGAAATCTGATAAAAATTGAAGGGAACATAAATCTGAAAAAAATTTGATGATTTTTAAAATAATCCTAAATATGAAGAAAATATGTCTAAATCTAAAGAAAGTCTTACAAAATTTGAAGTGAACAAAAATCTTAATAAAATGTCATGAAATTTGAAGTGAATATAAAACAGAAGAAAATCTGATAAAATAAAAAAAACTGATGAAAATTGAGGTAAACATAAATATGTAGAAAATCAGATGAAATTTGAATAAAATATAATGAAATTCGAAGAGAACACAAATCAGAAGAAACACTCATGAAAATATGAGTAAAATATGACGAAATTTGAAGTGAATATAAATCTTAAGAAAATATGATAAAATTTGACCTTAAACATAATCTGAAGAAAATAAGATGAAATCTAAAGTAATCATAAGTCTGAAGAAAATCAGATGAAATTTTGAAGGAAATCTGATAAAATTTTAAGTGAATATAAATATGAAGAAAATATGATGAAAAAAAAACTGTGTGAAATTTTCAGTAAACAAAAATCTGTAGAAAATCAGATGAAATCTGAAGAAAATATGAAGAAATTGGAAGTGAATTGAATCCTGAAAAAATATGAGGAATTTTTAATGAACATATAGCTGAAGAAAGTCTAATGAAATAGGAAGAAAATCAGACGAAATTTGAAGTGAACAAAAATCTGAAGAAAATGTGAAAATTTTTGTAGTGAACATATATCTGAAGAAACTCAAATGAAATGGGAAGAAAATATGATGAAATTTTAGGTGAACATAAATCATAAGGAAATATGATGAAATTTGAAGTGAACATAAATTTGCACAAAATCTGATTAAAACTAATGAAATCTTAAGAAAATTTGATGAATTTTGAAGTAAACATAAATCATAATATAATCTTATGAAGCTTGAAGTAAATACATAACTTTTAAGAAAATCGGTTGAAATATGAAATGAACATAATTCTGAAGAAACTCTAAAGAAAATTGGATGAAATCTGATAAAAATTGAAGGGAACATAAATCTGAAAAAAATTTGATGATTTTTAAAGTAATCCTAAATATGAAGAAAATATGTCTAAATCTAAAGAAAGTCTTAAAAAATTTGAAGTGAACAAAAAATCTTAAGAAAATGTCATGAAATTTGAAGTGAATATAAATCAGAAGAAAATCTGATAAAATAAAACAACTGATGAAAATTGAGGGTAAACATAAATATGTAGAAAATCAGATGAAATTTGAATAAAATATAATGAAATTCGAAGAGAACACAAATCAGAAGAAACACTGATGAAATATGAGTAAAATATGAGGAAATTTGAAGTGAATATAAATCTTAAGAAAATATGATAAAATTTGACTTAAACATAATCTAAAGAAAATAAGATGAAATCTAAAGTAATCATAAGTCTGAAGAAAATCAGATGAGGTTTGAAGAAAATCTGATAAAATTTTAAGTGAATATAAATATGAAGAAAATATGATGAAAAAAAATTGGTGAAATTTTAAGTAAACATAAATATGTAGAAAATCAGATGAAATCTGAAGAAAATATGAAGAAATTGGAAGTGAATTGAAACCTGAAAAAATATGATGAATTTTTAATGAACATATAGCTGAAGAAAGTCTAATGAAATAGGAAGAAAATCTGACGAAATTTGAAGTGAACAAAAATATGAAGAAAATGTGATGAATTTTGTAGTGAACATATATCTGAAGAAACTCAAATGAAATGGGAAGAAAATATGATGAAATTTTAGGTGAACATAAACCATAAGGAAATATGATGAAATTTGAAGTGAACATAAATTTGCACAAAATCTGATTAAAACTAATGAAATCTTAAGAAAATTTGATGAATTTTGAAGTAAACATAAATCATAATATAATCTTATAAAGCTTGAAGTAAATACATAACTTTTAAGAAAATCGGTTGAAATATGAAATGAACATAATTCTGAAGAAACTCTAAAGAAAATTGGATGAAATCTGATAAAAATTTAAGGGAACATAAATCTGAAAAAAATTTGATGATTTTTAAAGTAATCCTAAATATGAAGAAAATATGTCTAAATCTAAAGAAAGTCTTAGAAAATTTGAAGTGAACAAAAATCTTAAGAAAATGTCATGAAATTTGAAGTGAATATAAATCAGAAGAAAATCTGATAAAATAAAACAACTGATGAAAATTGAGGTAAACATAAATATGTAGAAAATCAGATGAAATTTGAATAAAATATAATGAAATTCGAAGAGAACACAAATCAGAAGAAACACTGATGAAATATGAGTAAAATATGAGGAAATTTGAAGTGAATATAAATCTTAAGAAAATATGATAAAATTTGACTTAAACATAATCTGAAGAAAATAAGATGAAATCTAAAGTAATCATAAGTCTTAAGAAAATCAGATGAGGTTTGAAGAAAATCTGATAAAATTTTAAGTGAATATAAATATGAAGAAAATATGATGAAAAAAAATTGGTGAAATTTTAAGTAAACATAAATATGTAGAAAATCAGATGAAATCTGAAGAAAATATGAAAAAATTGGAAGTGAATTGAAACCTGAAAAAATATAATGAATTTTTAATGAACATATAGCTGAAGAAAGTCTAATGAAATAGGAAGAAAATCTGACGAAATTTGAAGTGGAACAAAAATATGAAGAAAATGTGATGAATTTTGTAGTGAACATATATGTGAAGAAACTCAAATGAAATGGGAAGAAAATATGATGAGATTTTAGGTGAACATAAACCATAAGGAAATATGATGAAATTTGAAGTGAACATAAATTTGCACAAAATCTGATTAAAACTAATGAAATCTTAAGAAAATTTGATGAATTTTGAAGTAAACATAAATCATAATATAATCTTATAAAGCTTGAAGTAAATACATAACTTTTAAGAAAATCGGTTGAAATATGAAATGAACATAATTCTGAAGAAACTCTAAAGAAAATTGGATGAAATCTGATAAAAATTTAAGGGAACATAAATCTGAAAATTTTTTTGATGATTTTTAAAGTAATCCTAAATATGAAGAAAATATGTCTAAATCTAAAGAAAGTCTTACAAAATTTGAAGTGAACAAAAATCTTAAGAAAATGTCATGAAATTTGAAGTGAATATAAATCAGAAGAAAATCTGATAAAATAAAACAACTGATGAAAATTGAGGTAAACATAAATATGTAGAAAATCAGATGAAATTTGAATAAAATATAATGAAATTCGAAGAGAACACAAATCAGAAGAAACACTGATGAAATATGAGTAAAATATGAGGAAATTTGAAGTGAATATAAATCTTAAGAAAATATGATAAAATTTGACTTAAACATAATCTGAAGAAAATAAGATGAAATCTAAAGTAATCATAAGTCTGAAGAAAATCAGATGAGGTTTGAAGAAAATCTGATAAAATTTTAAGTGAATATAAATATGAAGAAAATATGATGAAAAAAAATTGGTGAAATTTTAAGTAAACATAAATATGTAAAAAATCAGATGAAATCTGAAGAAAATATGAAGAAATTGGAAGTGAATTGAAACCTGAAAAAATATGATGAATTTTTAATGAACATATAGCTGAAGAAAGTCTAATGAAATAGGAAGAAAATCAGACGAAATTTGAAGTGAACAAAAATATGAAGAAAATGTGATGAATTTTGTAGTGAACATATAGCTGAAGAAACTCAAATGAAATGGGAAGAAAATATGATGAAATTTTAGGTGAACATAAACCATAAGGAAATATGATGAAATTTGAAGTGAACATAAATTTGCACAAAATCTGATTAAAACTAATGAAATCTTAAGAAAATTTGATGAATTTTGAAGTAAACATAAATCATAATATAATCTTATAAAGATTGAAGTAAATACATAACTTTTAAGAAAATCGGTTGAAATATGAAATGAACATAATTCTGAAGAAACTCTAAAGAAAATTGGATGAAATATGATAAAAATTTAAGGGAACATAAATCTGAAAAAAAATTTGATGATTTTTAAAGTAATCCTAAATATGAAGAAAATATGTCTAAATCTAAAGAAAGTCTTACAAAATTTGAAGTGAACAAAAATCTTAAGAAAATGTCATGAAATTTGAAGTGAATATAAATCAGAATAAAATCTGATAAAATAAAACAACTGATGAAAATTGAGGTAAACATAAATATGTAGAAAATCAGATGAAATTTGAATAAAATATAATGAAATTCGAAGAGAACACAAATCAGAAGAAACACTGATGAAATATGAGTAAAATATGAGGAAATTTGAAGTGAATATAAATCTTAAGAAAATATGATAAAATTTGACTTAAACATAATCTGAAGAAAATAAGATGAAATCTAAAGTAATCATAAGTCTGAAGAAAATCAGATGAGGTTTGAAGAAAATCTGATAAAATTTTAAGTGAATATAAATATGAAGGAAATATGATGAAAAAAAATTGGTGAAATTTTAAGTAAACATAAATATGTAGAAAATCAGATGAAATCTGAAGAAAATATGAAGAAATTGGAAGTGAATTGAAACCTGAAAAAATGTAATGAATTTTTAATGAACATATAGCTGAAGAAAGTCTAATGAAATAGGAAGAAAATCTGACGAAATTTGAAGTGAACAAAAATATGAAGAAAATATGATGAATTTTGTAGTGAACATATATGTGAAGAAACTCAAATGAAATGGGAAGAAAATATGATGAGATTTTAGGTGAACATAAACCATAAGGAAATATGATGAAATTTGAAGTGAACATAAATTTGCACAAAATCTGATTAAAACTAATGAAATCTTAAGAAAATTTGATGAATTTTGAAGTAAACATAAATCATAATATAATCTTATAAAGCTTGAAGTAAATACATAACTTTTAAGAAAATCGGTTGAAATATGAAATGAACATAATTCTGAAGAAACTCTAAAGAAAATTGGATGAAATCTGATAAAAATTTAAGGGAACATAAATCTGAAAAAAAAATTGATGATTTTTAAAGTAATCCTAAATATGAAGAAAATATGTCTAAATCTAAAGAAAGTCTTACAAAATTTGAATTGAACAAAAATCTTAAGAAAATGTCATGAAATTTGAAGTGAATATAAATCAGAAGAAAATCTGATAAAATAAAACAACTGATGAAAATTGAGGTAAACATAAATATGTAGAAAATTAGATGAAATTTGAATAAAATATAATGAAATTCGAAGAGAACACAAATCAGAAGAAACACTGATGAAATATGAGTAAAATATGAGGAAATTTGAAGTGAATATAAATCTTAAGAAAATATGATAAAATTTGACTTAAACATAATCTGAAGAAAATAAGATGAAATCTAAAGTAATCATAAGTCTGAAGAAAATCAGATGAGGTTTGAAGAAAATCTGATAAAATTTTAAGTGAATATAAATATGAAGAAAATATGATGAAAAAAAATTGGTGAAATTTTTAGTAAACATAAATATGTAAAAAATCAGATGAAATCTGAAGAAAATATGAAGAAATTGGAAGTGAATTGAAACCTGAAAAAATATGATGAATTTTTAATGAACATATAGCTGAAGAAAGTCTAATGAAATAGCAAGAAAATCAGACGAAATTTGAAGTGAACAAAAATATGAAGAAAATGTGATGAATTTTGTAGTGAACATATATCTGAAGAAACTCAAATGAAATGGGAAGAAAATATGATGAAATTTTAGGTGAACATAAACCATAAGGAAATATGATGAAATTTGAAGTGAACATAAATTTGCACAAAATCTTATTAAAACTAATGAAATCTTAAGAAAATTTGATGAATTTTGAAGTAAACATAAATCATAATATAATCTTATAAAGCTTGAAGTAAATACATAACTTTTAAGAAAATCGGTTGAAATATGAAATGAACATAATTCTGAAGAAACTCTAAAGAAAATTGGATGAAATCTGATAAAAATTTAAGGGAACATAAATCTGAAAAAAAATTTGATGATTTTTAAAGTAATCCTAAATATGAAGAAAATATGTCTAAATCTAAAGAAAGTCTTACAAAATTTGAAGTGAAAAAAAATCTTAAGAAAATGTCATGAAATTTGAAGTGAATATAAATCAGAAGAAAATCTGATAAAATAAAACAACTGATGAAAATTGAGGTAAACATAAATATGTAGAAAATCAGATGAAATTTGAATAAAATATAATGAAATTCGAAGAGAACACAAATCAGAAGAAACACTGATGAAATATGAGTAAAATATGAGGAAATTTGAAGTGAATATAAATCTTAAGAAAATATGATAAAATTTGACTTAAACATAATCTGAAGAAAATAAGATGAAATCTAAAGTAATCATAAGTCTGAAGAAAATCAGATGAGGTTTGAAGAAAATCTGATAAAATTTTAAGTGAATATAAATATGAAGAAAATATGATGAAAAAAAATTGGTGAAATTTTAAGTAAACATAAATATGTAAAAAATCAGATGAAATCTGAAGAAAATATGAAGAAATTGGAAGTGAATTGAAACCTGAAAAAATATGATGAATTTTTAATGAACATATAGCTGAAGAAAGTCTAATGAAATAGGAAGAAAATCAGACGAAATTTGAAGTGAACAAAAATATGAAGAAAATGTGATGAATTTTGTAGTGAACATATATCTGAAGAAACTCAAATGAAATGGGAAGAAAATATGATGAAATTTTAGGTGAACATAAACCATAAGGAAATATGATGAAATTTGAAGTGAACATAAATTTGCACAAAATCTGATTTAAACTAATGAAATCTTAAGAAAATTTGATGAATTTTGAAGTAAACATAAATCATAATATAATCTTATAAAGCTTGAAGTAAATACATAACTTTTAAGAAAATCGGTTGAAATATGAAATGAACATAATTCTGAAGAAACTCTAAAGAAAATTGGATGAAATCTGATAAAAATTTAAGGGAACATAAATCTGAAAAAAAATTTGATGATTTTTAAAGTAATCCTAAATATGAAGAAAATATGTCTAAATCTAAAGAAAGTCTTACAAAATTTGAAGTGAAAAAAAATCTTAAGAAAATGTCATGAAATTTGAAGTGAATATAAATCAGAAGAAAATCTGATAAAATAAAACAACTAATGAAAATTGAGGTAAACATAAATATGTAGAAAATCAGATGAAATTTGAATAAAATATAATGAAATTCGAAGAGAACACAAATCAGAAGAAACACTGATGAAATATGAGTAAAATATGAGGAAATTTGAAGTGAATATAAATCTTAAGAAAATATGATAAAATTTGACTTAAACATAATCTGAAGAAAATAAGATGAAATCTAAAGTAATCATAAGTCTGAAGAAAATCAGATGAGGTTTGAAGAAAATCTGATAAAATTTTAAGTGAATATAAATATGAAGAAAATATGATGAAAAAAAATTGGTGAAATTTTAAGTAAACATAAATATGTAAAAAATCAGATGAAATCTGAAGAAAATATGAAGAAATTGGAAGTGAATTGAAACCTGAAAAAATATGATGAATTTTTAATGAACATATAGCTGAAGAAAGTCTAATGAAATAGGAAGAAAATCAGACGAAATTTGAAGTGAACAAAAATATGAAGAAAATGTGATGAATTTTGTAGTGAACATATATCTGAAGAAACTCAAATGAAATGGGAAGAAAATATGATGAAATTTTAGGTGAACATAAACCATAAGGAAATATGATGAAATTTGAAGTGAACATAAATTTGCACAAAATCTGATTTAAACTAATGAAATCTTAAGAAAATTTGATGAATTTTGAAGTAAACATAAATCATAATATAATCTTATAAAGCTTGAAGTAAATACATAACTTTTAAGAAAATCGGTTGAAATATGAAATGAACATAATTCTGAAGAAACTCTAAAGAAAATTGGATGAAATCTGATAAAAATTTAAGGGAACATAAATCTGAAAAAAAATTTGATGATTTTTAAAGTAATCCTAAATATGAAGAAAATATGTCTAAATCTAAAGAAAGTCTTACAAAATTTGAAGTGAAAAAAAATCTTAAGAAAATGTCATGAAATTTGAAGTGAATATAAATCAGAAGAAAATCTGATAAAATAAAACAACTGATGAAAATTGAGGTAAACATAAATATGTAGAAAATCAGATGAAATTTGAATAAAATATAATGAAATTCGAAGAGAACACAAATCAGAAGAAACACTGATGAAATATGAGTAAAATATGAGGAAATTTGAAGTGAATATAAATCTTAAGAAAATATGATAAAATTTGACTTAAACATAATCTGAAGAAAATAAGATGAAATCTAAAGTAATCATAAGTCTGAAGAAAATCAGATGAGGTTTGAAGAAAATCTGATAAAATTTTAAGTGAATATAAATATGAAGAAAATATGATGAAAAAAAATTGGTGAAATTTTAAGTAAACATAAATATGTAAAAAATCAGATGAAATCTGAAGAAAATATGAAGAAATTGGAAGTGAATTGAAACCTGAAAAAATATGATGAATTTTTAATGAACATATAGCTGAAGAAAGTCTAATGAAATAGGAAGAAAATCAGACGAAATTTGAAGTGAACAAAAATATGAAGAAAATGTGATGAATTTTGTAGTGAACATATATCTGAAGAAACTCAAATGAAATGGGAAGAAAATATGATGAAATTTTAGGTGAACATAAACCATAAGGAAATATGATGAAATTTGAAGTGAACATAAATTTGCCCAAAATCTGATTAAAACTAATGAAATCTTAAGAAAATTTGATGAATTTTGAAGTAAACATAAATCATAATATAATCTTATGAAGCTTGAAGTAAATACATAACTTTTAAGAAAATCGGTTGAAATATGAAATGAACATAATTCTGAAGAAACTCTAAAGAAAATTGGATGAAATCTGATAAAAATAGAAGGGAACATAAATCTGAAAAAAATTTGATGATTTTTAAAGTAATCCTAAATATGAAGAAAATATGTCTAAATCTAAAGAAAGTCTTACAAAATTTGAAGTGAACAAAAATCTTAAGAAAATGTCATGAAATTTGAAGTGAATATAAATCATAAGAAAATCTGATAAAATAAAACAATTGATGAAAATTGAGGTTGTGATCGGTGGATCTGGAACTGACTGTTTAACGCTGGTTCGCGAAATGTCGCGGAAGCAAGAGTCGCCACTGTCTTTTATTTTCTCCAAATGGAAAGGACAAAAGCACACGAAAATTCCTTATAGAGATTGCTCTCGGTTCGGGAGGTAGATTATAGAAAGGGAAGGTGTTAGCACCCTTTCTATCCATGGTTATCCATGGGCTCTTAGATACTTGCTCATTGTGTTTTCAAAATTGTTTGTTTGCTTTTCAACTGTGGGTTTTAAAAAAAGTTCTTTGAAAATTTCAGTTCGACTCTTGTATCGGTCCTCAAGAGTGTTTGAAAAGCTGCTTTCGAAAGCTTTTTGAAAAGGTGTCGGTGTGAAAAGTATTTTTTTGATTTGTTTTGAAATTAGAGCAAGTATCTAGAGTCATCTACCTACCCTAAGAAATTCGTCTGTGTAGATGTCCTTAAAGTAGTGCCATCCCACCATTGAGAGGTAGGTAGCACCACTGTTGGAGGTGTTCGGGTCAATTCGAGGGTTCGAGACGTGGTGATCACCGGAGCAATAGGAAGACACCTTAGAAGCTACCCTCATGCTAGGTTCCTGGATCATGAGGACTTACTAAAACATCCTCTACTCGACGATCACCTTTCGAGGGGCAAGGCAACAGTGAGGCGTACCCTAAGAGTGGTGTGTGATTTGTGTGTTGTTTTCAAATATTTTTGTCTTGTCATGTATTGGTGATCTACGCGTTGCTTTTATTTTGACATTCATTCTTTCATGCGATAGTTAACAGTTAAAAGTTGCGGGAACATAAAAATCCTACGCTATTACAAAGGCGCGGGTCCACATCTCCAAATTTATCCAGGACCCGATTTGAAATAAAATAAAGTGCGAAAAATATAAATATCTAATTAGTCTATTACATGGCTTTTGGGCAATTACATGAATATTCACAAAAAAGAAATAAAATGCGAAGAGAATTAAAATTGAATGCGAGGGCGTTGGACCCTTTTTAGGAAATTAAATTATGATTAACAAATTAATTAAGCTAAATAAAAGAAAGGATTTTTTTGGAGTATTTTGTATTTATGGACTTTTAGTAAGGATTAATGGAATTTAAACCTAATTCTAACTATTTTTTTAATTTATTAAGAAAAATATGTTTAAATTGAATTTAAAATTAACCTAATTAATTAATACAATTTTATTTACAAAAATAAATAATTAATTATTAGTAATGATAAAAGAAAAGAAAAAAGATAAAAAGTCTTTTAAAACCCTAATTCTACAATTTCTTTAGCTTGTTAGAAAAAACATTAAAGTTAAATCTAAATTTAAAACTAAATTAATTAATAAGATTTTTTTACAAAATAACATTAAATAAAATATATATTTTTATTTTGTCTTTTCTGATTTTCATTATTTTTATATTAAAGGAAAAATATTAATTTAAATAATTAAAAGGAAATAATTAAATTAAACAAATAATAAAAAAGATAGAAAAAGAAAAGAGACACAAATCCTAGGGGGTGTTGACACCAATTTGGAGGTATCTTCCAGCATTTTTGGCCCATTTTTTGGAGGCCCTTTTGACTTTTGGTGGTCACGTGTGGCACGTCTGACTTATGCATATGATAGTCTCCAGATCAAGGCCGTTGAATTGATGCTCTGAGGCAGGTGGCACTTTTGGATATGAGGCTACATGGTGGACGTCTGGGAGCAAGCTGTATAGTATTACATGGAAACAAAATATATTAAGGAAGTGAGGGGACCTGGGAATCGAACCCAGGTCCCAGTGCCTATGAGACAACACATCAACCATCTGTTCCAGGCGCTTGCTTTGTAATATTAGTGGAGGGAAATTATTATAAGGAAAAAAAGGAATTAGTGGCCTGAATAAATAAAACGCGCGCTAACTTTGAATTGCCCATTCATATTATGACACCTAAGCGTCTTCCTCCTCTGTTCTGCATTCGCCTGAAAAAAGAAAACAAGATTGCGGGGGTTTTAAACCCCCACTAAGCGTTGCACACAAAAATAGCGATTAGAAATCTATTGATCATAAATTGATCGCGAGTTATGCATTGAATTCGTCCGAAGCTCCTGGTTTTAATGGTACAAGTCTTGTTGCCTGATTTTTCCTTAAACGTAAAGCCCCAATTTTTCAGTTTGGAAACCCTAGCGAGCTTCAATGGTGAATCCGTGTATGATGCACAAAAACTCAATTATAATACATGGTTAGCTTCAGAATGAATCAACTAACACAAATCAAACATTAAAAATTGAAAACAACGCATGAATCATGATGCAAGAATATGAGAAAAAGTATGAACGGGACAAGGTCGTTCTACCAATTCCTTGCGTTAGAGATAATGGTTTTGATCCAGAAACGTTCCTTGAAGCCTCAGGAATGCAATGGGATAGTTATTTTGCCTTGAAATGCTTTGGAATCGGGTTTTCAGTTTTGAAAAATTTCACAAAAAGTGCAAAGTGTATAAGGGGTTTTTAGCGCAGCTTAGAGGTTCTCTTCATTAGGTCTAGCTTCTGGCTTATGTATGTGATGGATTAGGGTTAAATCTTGAGCCAAAGGATCAATGCATTGATGTATAGAATATTTGATTTTCATGGCATATTTTTTTCAATCTTTTCATGTGCTTTTGGTGCTAATCATGATCAAATCACCTTGATTCTTTCCATATTAGATAGTGCACGAAATCTTGAAGATATTCTATGCACAAAAAGATTTAAAAAGCATGGATGAGTATTTTTTTCATATTTTATTTAATTAAATGAATTAATGGTAATTAAAAATTCAAATAAATAAATAAAAATGATGAAATAAATCCCCTTTGGGCCAAATGGTCGTGCATGGTCTTTGGATGATGAATCTTGGAAAAAAATGTGGCCCATTAGCAATTTTAAGGTATTTGAAGCAAAGTTGACTTTTCAAAATTCCCAAATATTTCCCAACTTCCACAAGGCATATCTTGCTCAATTTTTAAGCTTTGATCATGTTCTTGGACATTTTGGAAAGGTCTTGAAGTCCCCTAACCAATGTCTTTGGTCCCATGTCATTTTAATTTACCAATATCAAGTTATGGCCTTTGACTTAAAGTCCCTTTTTGTTGACTTTTGAAAATGACCTATAATGTTGAAATTGATAACTTTTTGTGAGAGCATTTCTTGGACTTGAAGTGTGAAGAGGAGTTGTAGGAAATGTCTTTTTCTTCAAAATGAGCTTTGGATGGAATTTTTCTGATGAACCATGTGGAAGTTATGCCTTGGTCAAGTTACAATTGACTTTTTCAACTGTCCAAATATGGAAACTTTTGCATCTTGAGACTTTTTGAGCCATGCCTTGAGAATCATGATCAAGAATTGATCAAATGATGTTTGTGGCTTCAAAATGAGATGTTGATCAAAAATTTGAACTTTTGACTGTCAAATGACCATTTTGCCCCTGCAGTTGACTGTTGAGCAATTAGGGTTTTTGACTGTGCAATTTTGTGCTGTAAGTCTTGAAACTTAGAATGAGGATGCTTGACCATGTTTGTAGGCATGTGGGACTTGATTGGACCCTTGGAAACTTCAATTTCTTTGTCAGAACCAAAACCCTAGTTTTTGACTGTTAGGGGGGCCCTTGAACTGTGCAACCCTTGGGGAGATTTTGAAGCATGCTCTTTGCAAATCTTGAAGAATATGGGAGGGAAAATTTTGGGGTACAATAGTTGCCCCTGTTCAATCTTCTTAGACCTGAGGATGCAGATTGGCTGACGTGCCTTTCGTAATCCAAAGGTGGAAGATGATTGAACACTAGAGTGCCCAGAAATTTGCGCTCACATGTTAGCAGTATGATGGTGGGAATGGGCTTATAGATGCCATTTGGAGATTGATGAATGGGATGATGGGCTTATAGATTCCATGCTAAGAGTGGATGGGCTTATAGATGCCACCTGGGTGTCGATTGCGTAAGAGATTCCTTAGCGAGAACTTGCGTACCTGCAAAAGAAAATGATTACCTGACCTATTACAGGAGCTGGTCTTCAAACTCTTTGTGTGGATGTGCCCTGACTGGTTACAGGAATTAGGTCTGGAGCTTCAAACGGTGATGAATGAACCAGGGATAGTTACTACCTTGACAGGAACGGTGAGAGAACCTTGGATGATTACCCCCTCAACAGGAACGCTGAGAGAATCTGGGGACGATTACTACCTCAACAGGAACGCTGAGAGAATCTGGGGACGACTTCAACCTCAACAGTAACGCTGAGAGAATCTTGGGCGACTTCAACCTCAACAGTAACACTGAGAGAATCTTGGGACGATTACTACCTCAACAGTAACGCTGAGAGAATCATAGGCGACTTCAACCTCAACAGTAACGCTGAGAGAATCTTGGGCGACTTCAACCTCAACAGTAACGCTGAGAGAATCTTGGGACGATTACTACCTCAACAGTAATGCTGAGAGAATCATAAGCGACTTCAACCTCAACAGTAACACTGAGAGAATCTTGGGCGACTTCAACCTCAACAGTAACGCTGAGAGAATCTTGGATATCTTCTACTGAGTCTTTATCTGGAAAATCTTTTAGGGATAGATTTAACTGGACTAGAGAAGGCCTTTGACTGGATAAGAAACAGGAAAATCTTAGGTTCGATTTAACTGAACCGAACAAGGTCTTGAAATCCTCAACTGGATAAGAAACAGGGAGATCTTAGGGTCGATCTGACTGAACCAGAGAAGTCTTGAACATAACTGAGCACTTAACTGGATCTTTCCTTAAAGGTAAGGGTCAGTCATATGCAATGCATGATATGGATCAAGTAATGATGTTCTCAACATAAATGAGATTTGTAAGATATGATGCGTATATGCATGCTATGATATATGGAAGTGCGATGTTTATGAATGTGTCTTTGTCGTCTAGGAAAGTAAATCCTTGACGGATGCCGGGAAGTCACTCCTGGGCTGATGTTGGAGAACAATGCTTTGCTTCCGCTGGGGGTGATAGTGCAAGAATACCGGTAGGAGAAGATAAATCCGTTGGGGAATAAACTTGGCGAATGGATTACTCTGCGGGGAGAAAAGTACTCTAGCGATCTTGCTGGGAAGCAATACTCTGTGGGGAGAGAGATACTTTGCTGAAATGTTGATGGTAACTCCGCTGGTGATACCATTGTTGTGTTGGAAGTGTTAATAGACTTCACTGGGGATAAGAAGACTTTGTCGAGGACGATCTTTCCGTGGCTTTTGGCTGAAGATAACCCAGTTATATCCCGGTAGGGAAATAACTCTTTGAATAAAGTCGGGGGACGCGTTCGTGCTCTGCGAGGATAAGCTTCCAGAATCCACTGGGGATAAGCTTACTTCTTGGGGAGATGGATTCCAACTTTTCCTGGGGAAAATATATATATATATATATATATATATATATATATATATATATATATATATATATATATATATATATATATATATATATATATATATATATATATATATATATATATATATATATGGATTGGACTCTCCTGGGGAAGTTTTGAACTGTATCAGGGAAGTGACTCCATTGGATGTTTGATATACCGCCGGGGAACAATCTTTAGGCCAAGACTGACGGGGATGCTTGTTAAGAATATATGTATATTGTGCTGGGGAATGTTGAGATCTGCTGGAAGACACCCAACTTCCTTAAGGCTGACAATAGCTCTGCTTGGGGAGAGTGTACTGACTTGCTGACTCACTCTCTGGGGGATTAAGATATGCTGGTTATGTTCTTTAGCTGAACCTACCTTGATACCTTGTAGGATAGAACAATTAGATTTCTTAGACAACTCTTTATTGCCCCTGTTTCTAATGTTACCTGTAATTAATCCTTTGTTTCGTATGCAAATATTCATGAGTTAGCAAATTATTGTCAATGCATATATCACAAATTGAACCTTGGACGTTCTTCGCAAAACAAAACAAAAAAGGAAAACAAATGGAACTTTGAGCTGAAAAGTAATTTTTGTATTGATTTTTTTTTCTGAATTTCCTGTAAATAGGCGTTTATATACAAGAGGCTGACATCCTAGTAAGAGAACGCCGCCGAACAAAAGAGTTTAATACAAATTTGTACAAAGGAATATAAAACAGCTGTGTGAAATGAATGATCCCACTGGGTTCCAACTCTGCTATCGCCCTTATATCTTCGAACGTCTCATCACTTGATGACCCTAGTTGAAGATGAAGCTGACTGATCGATGCCGTTTGGACTTGATGTTGATATCGGATTCTGGATGCAAGGTGATCCAATGAGACATAGTATTACGCTTTATCCCTAACTTTTTCCTGGACCGCCCTTTCGGGTTTTCAGTCCACCGGGATACCCATTTTTGCCCAAGCCGCCTTTTCAGGTTTTCGACTTGCCGGGTGTACAGATTTTTTTCATTTCATCCCTTCATTTTGCCCGAACCCTTTTGGTTCCGCGGGAAGCCCTAATTTTTGCCTAGGAATGTCAGCCTAGCGGGTCTTTTTCATGCGTAGTATCTTTTTACTATGTCTGCATTGGCGGGGTGAGGAAGGTCGTCACCATCCATGTTGGTTAGAATCATGGCTCCTCCTGAGAACACATGTTTAACCACAAATGGCCCTTCGTACGTAGGGGTCCATTTGCCCCTTGGATCACTCTGAGGAAGGATGATTCGCTTGATTACCAGATCCCCAACTTGATACTCTTGTGGTCTGACCTTTTTGTTAAATGCCCTGATCATTCGTTTCTGATACGTCTGACCATGAAAGATATCTGCAAGTCTCTTTTCGTCAATAAGGTTTAGCTGATCAAGTCGTGTTTGGATCCAATCATCTTCGTTCAGATCTGCATCCTTCATTATCTGGAGAGAGGGTATCTATACTTCGATTGGTAAGACTGCCTCCATACCGTAGACCAAGGAGAAGGGAGTTGCCCCGGTTGACGTCCTGGCTGAGGTACGGTACCCATGTAGAGCGAACGGTAACATCTCGTGCCAATCTTTATAGGTCACTGTCATCTTCTGCACGATTTTCTTGATATTTTTTTTTGCTGCTTCTACAGCCTCATTCATCTTCGGTCTGTAAGGAGAAGAGTTGTGGTGCTGTATCTTAAACTGCTCGCAGAGCTCAGTGATCATCTTGTTATTAAGATTGGTACCGTTGTCTGTAATGATTCTTTCGGGGACGCCGTATAGACAGATTAGGTTATGCCGAATGAACCGTGCTACAACATTCTTGGTTACTGTATCGTAGGAAGCTGCTTCAACCCACTTCGTGAAGTAATCAATCGTTACTAGGATGAAGCGATGCCCATTGGATGCCGTAGGTTTAATCTCACCGATCATATCTATGCCCCACATTGCAAATGGCCAAGGCGCAGTCAGAACATTTAGAGGAACTGGAGGAACGTGCACCTTGTCTGCATATATCTGGCATTTATGGAATGTCCGAGAATGTTGGTAGCAGTCGGCTTCCATTGTGGACCAGAAATACCCTGCCCGAAGGATTTTCTTTGCCATAGTGTGTCCACTGGAATGTGTTCCAAAAGTCCCTTCATGTAGCTCTTCCATGATCCTTTATGCTTCTGTCTTGTCCACACAACGCAGTAAGGTCGAATCATGGTTTCGCTTATACAGAATGCCATTGCTAAGGAAGAACTTTGCTGCGAATCTTCTCAGAAACTTCTGTGAAGTGGGGGATCAATGTCAACACACATTCTCTGTAAGGAATAAGATTCAGATGTTTCGTATCCCACTCTCCTTTGATCTGATTGATCACGAGAGCAGAATCTCCGAAGACACTCAGAAACTTGATCCTTAAGTCGATCGCAGCTTGGAGACCCATGATGAATGCCTCATACTCCGCCATGTTGTTGGTGCAGTTGAAACATAGCCGGGCAGTGAGTGGAGTATGAGTTCCTTGAGGGGATATGATTATAGCGCCAATGCTGTTACCCAAAGCGTTGGAGGCTCCGTCAAAGTGCATAGACCATCGGGATCCTTCCTCAGGTCCTTCATCCGGTCCAGGTACTTCACAATCAGTCACAATCATGATACTCTCGTCAGGAAATTCAAAGTTCATTGACTGATAGTCGTCTACTGCCTGATGTTCCAAGTGGTCTGCCAATACACTTCCTTTGATGGCTTTCTGGGTCGTGTACTGAATGTCGTATTCCGTCAAGATCATTTGCCATCTTGCGATTCTCCCAGACAGAGTGGGCTTTTCAAATATGTACTTTATAGGATCCATCTTTGAGATCAACAAGGTAGTGTGAGTCAGCATATACTGTCTTAGCCAGCGAGCAGCCCATACCAAAGCGCAGCAAGTTTTCTCAAGCAATGAGTATCGGGTCTCACAGTCGGTAAACTTTTTGCTAAGGTAATAAATGGCATGCTCTTTTCGGCCAGACTCGTCATGCTGCCCCAGCACACACCCCATTGAGTTGTCAAGTACTGTCAGGTATAATATCAGAGATCTCCCCTCAACCGGTGGCATAAGGATGGGTGGTTCTTGGAGATACTCTTTGATTTTGTCAAAAGCAGCCTGACATTTATCATTCCAACGTACTACCTGATCTTTCTTCAGCAGCTTGAAGATCGGCTCACAGGTAGCAGTCAGGTGTGAGATGAATCGAGCAATGTAATTCAGGCGTCCTAAAAAGCCTCTGACCTCTTTCTCTGTCTTAGGAACTAGCATCTCTTGAATAGCTTTGACCTTGGCAGGGTCCACTTGAATACCCTTGTAACTTACAACAAAGCCTAGCAACTTCCCAGATCTTACCCCGAAGGTGCACTTGTTCGGGTTCAACCTCAGCTTGTACAACTTCATACGGTCAAACAATTTCTGCAGATGATCTAGGTGCTCTTCCTCAGTTTGGGACCTTGCAATCATGTCGTCAACATACACTTCTATCTCATGAATGATCATGTCATGAAATAAAGCAACCATGGCACGTTGGTAGGTTGCCCCAGCATTTTTCAGTCCAAAAGGCATGACCTTGTAGCAGAAGGTGCCCCACTGAGTAACAAAGGTAGTCTTTTCCATGTCTTCAGGTGCCATCTTGATCTGATTATAACCTGAAAAACCGTCCATGAAAGAGAACACTTTGTGCTGAGCCGTATTGTCAACCAGGACATCAATGTGAGGTAGGGGGAAGTCATCTTTGGGGCTGGCCCTGTTCAGATCCCTGTAATCGACACACATTCTGACCTTTCCATCCTTTTTAGGTACCGGCACCACATTAGCAACCCATTGGGGGTAAGAAGTTACTGCAAGGAACCCGGCATCGAACTGTTTCATAACCTCGGCTTTGATCTTCTCAGACATCTCTGGACGCATACGGCGGACCTTTTGCTTGACTGGAGGGCAGTCTTCCTTGGTAGGCAAGTGATGGACCACAATGTCGGTATCCAACCCGGGCATGTCTTCGTAGGACCAGGCAAAGATCTCCATATAATCATGTAGCATCTGAGTCAACCATTGCTTCACGCTGAGCTCTAGGTTGGCACCAATCTTTACCTCCTTTCTGTCTGTATCAGTACCCAGATTTATTGTTTCCACTGGCTCTTCATGTGGTTGAATTGCTCTCTCTTCCTGAAGTAATAGTCTTGCAAGCTCGCCAGGCACCTCGCAATCATCTTCACCTTCGTCTTCGGCTAAGTTGATCGGATTTTCGAAGTCATAACTGGCAGTAGCAGAATCGTTACCAGTGAGATCCAGAGTGGATTGGAACCTGTATGAGTGAGTGTGTGTAAATACAGCTGTTTTGCAATATATAAAGAAAGGAAAGAAAGAAAAGGAGCATAAGATTTGAAATGCGAGAAAACGTCCAAGATCTTTATTCATGAAATATGAAATGACAATTAATATACCCTCATAAATGAAGCCAACGGTGCCTCGGGTAAGACATCGGGCCATAGAGTTTTAATTGTTTATTACAAATAACAAAAAAAAGGAGTTTATTACTGCGTAACAAAAGTAACAGGAGTATGATCTTTAGCCATCCAATTGGTCAATCTACCGTCAGTCGTCGGGTAGATCCAGCTATTAAACTCTGACTCTTCCACTTCATCTTCGTCCCCAACAGCATTCACTCCTGGATTGGTAATGAGCACAGGAGGTCTTCTGATCTTTGCCTTGCGCACAACTTTCTGACCCTCTGCAGTAAAACCCAGTCCAAACTTGTCAGTTTTAGGTGTAAAATCAGGGAGCCTGCCCCAGTTACCACATTCACCTTTCTTGATCACAGCCCGGGCATCATTCAAGGAAGCCATCTTCAATGGAATGTCCTCTTCAACCACTGTTTCCGCTGCTGCCAATGTTGGAGGTACCTCTTCGAAATGCTGAAAGGGGGTTTCAATAAACTCCCCGTCCATCTCAATATACCTGAAGGAATTCAAATGGCTCACCATATACTCCTCCTCTCCCTGCACGGTGACAATCTTCCCTCTGACGGGGTACTTGAGCTTCTGGTGCAAGGTAGAGGTCACTGCCCTAACTTTGTGGATCCAAGGTCAACCCAGTAGACAAGAATACGATGGACGGATATCCATCACATAGAAAGTAGAGTCGAATACTTGAGAACCCACCCGAATAGGAACGTCCACCTCTCCATGAACCATCCTCTTAGAACCGTCAAAGGCTCTGACGATGATATTGCTGGCTTGAGAATCATGATCAAGAATTGATCAAATGATGTTTGTGGCTTCAAAATGAGATGTTGATAAAAAATTTGAACTTTTGACTGTCAAATGACCATTTTGCCCCTGCAGTTGACTGTTGAGCAATTAGGGTTTTTGACTGTGCAATTTTGTGCTGTAAGTCTTGAAACTTAGCATGAGGATGCTTGACCATGTTTATAGGCATGTGGGACTTGATTGGACCCTTGGAAACTTAAATTTCTTTGTCAGAACCAAAACCCTAGTTTTTGACTGTTAGGGGGGCCCTTGAACTGTGCAACCCTTGGGGAGATTTTGAAGCATTCTCTTTGCAAATCTTGAAGAATATGGGAGGGAAAATTTTGGGGTACAACAGAGGTAAACATAAATATGTAGAAAATCAGATGAAATTTGAATAAAATATAATGAAATTCGAAGAGAACACAAATCAGAAGAAACACTGATGAAATATGAGTAAAATATGAGGAAATTTGAAGTGAATATAAATCTTAAACAAATATGATAAAATTTGACTTGAACATAATCTGAAGAAAATAAGATGAAATCTAAAGTAATCATAAGTCTGAAGAAAATCAGATGAGGTTTGAAGAAAATCTGATAAAATTTTAAGTGAATATAAATATGAAGAAAATATGATGAAAAAAAATTGGTGAAATTTTAAGTAAACATAAATATGTAGAAAATCAGATGAAATCTGAAGAAAATATGAAGAAATTGGAAGTGAATTGAAACCTGAAAAAATATGACGAATTTTTAATGAACATATAGCTGAAGAAAGTCTAATGAAATAGGAAGAAAATATGACGAAATTTGAAGTGAACAAAAATATGAAGAAAATGTGATGAATTTTGTAGTGAACATATATCTGAAGAAATTCAAATGAAATGGGTAGAAAATATGATGAAATTTTAGGTGAACATAAACCATAAGGAAATATGATGAAATTTGAAGTGAACATAAATTTGCACAAAATCTGATTAAAACTAATGAAATCTTAAGAAAATTTGATAAATTTTGAAGTAAACATAAATCATAATATAATCTTATGAAGTTTGAAGTAAATACATAACTTTTAAGAAAATCAGTTCAAATATGAAATGAACATAATTCTGAAGAAACTCTAAAGAAAATTGGATGAAATCTGATAAAAATTGAAGGAACATAAATCTGAAAAAAATTTGATGATTTTTAAAGTAATCCTAAATATGAAGAAAATATGACTAAATCTAAAGAAAGTCTTACATAATTTGAAGTGAACAAAAATCTTAAGAAAATGTCATCAAATTTGAAGTGAATATAAATCAGAAGAAAATCTAATAAAATAAAAAAACTGATGAAAATTGAGGTAAACATAAATATGTAGAAAATCAGATGAAATTTGAATAAAATATAATTAAATTCGAAGAGAACACAAATCAGAAGAAACACTGATGAAATATGTGTAAAATATGAGGAAATTTGAAGTGAATATAAATCTTAAGAAAATATGATAAAATTTGACTTAAACATAATCTGAAGAAAATAAGATGAAATCTAAAGTAATCATAAGTCTGAAGAAAATCAGATGAGGTTTGAAGAAAATCTGATAAAATTTTAAGTGAATATAAATATGAAGAAAATGTGATGAAAAAAAATTGGTGAAATTTTAAGTAAACATAAATATGTAGAAAATCAGATGAAATCTGAAGAAATATGAAGAAATTGGAAGTGAATTGAAACCTGAAAAATTATGATGAATTTTTAATGAACATATAGCTGAAGAAAGTCTAATGAAATAGGAAGAAAATCTGACGAAATTTGAAGTGAATAAAAATATGAAGAAAATGTGATGAATTTTGTAGTGAACATATATCTGAAGAAACTCAAATGAAATGGGAAGAAAATATGATAAATTTTAGGTGAACATAAACCATAAGGAAATATGATGAAATTTGAAGTGAACATAAATTTGCACAAAATCTGATTAAAACTAATGAAATCTTAAGAAAATTTGATGAATTTTGAAGTAAACATAAATCATAATATAATCTTATAAAGCTTGAAGTAAATAAATAACTTTTAAGAAAGTCAGTTGAAATATGAAATGAACATAATTCTGAAGAAACTCTAAAGAAAATTGGATGAAATCTGATAAAAATTTAAGGGAACATAAATCTGAAAAAAATTTGATTATTTTTAAAATAATCCTAAATATGAAGAAAATATGTCTAAATCTAAAGAAAGTCTTACAAAATTTGAAGTGAACAAAAATCTTAAGAAAATGTCATGAAATTTGAAGTGAATATAAATCAGAAGAAAATCTGATAAAATAAAACAACTGTTGAAAATTGAGGTAAACATAAATATGTAGAAAATCAGATGAAATTTGAATAAAATATAATGAAATTCGAAGAGAACACAAATCAGAAGAAACACTGATGAAATATGAGTAAAATATGAGGAAATTTGAAGTGAATATAAATCTTAAGAAAATATGATAAAATTTGAGATAAACATAATCTGAAGAAAATAAGATGAAATCTAAAGTAATCATAAGTCTGAAGAAAATCAGATGATGTTTGAAGAAAATCTGATAAAATTTTAAGTGAATATAAATATGAAGAAAATATGATGAAAAAAAAATTGGTGAAATTTTAAGTTAACATAAATATGTTGAAAATCAGATGAAATCTGAAGAAAATATGAAGAAATTGGAAGTGAATTGAAACCTGAAAAAATATGATGAATTTTTAATGAACATATAGCTGAAGAAAGTCTAATGAAATAGGAAGAAAATCTGACGAAATTTGAAGTGAACAAAAATATGAATAAAATGTGATGAATTTTGTAGTGAACATATATCTGAAGAAACTCAAATGAAATGGGTAGAAAAGATGATGAAATTTTAGGTGAACATAAACCATAAGGAAATATGATGAAATTTGAAGTGAACATAAATTTGCACAAAATCTGATTAAAACTAATGAAATCTTAAGAAAATTTGATGAATTTTGAAGTAAACACAAATCATAATATAATCTTATAAAGCTTGAAGTAAATACATAACTTTTAAGAAAATCAGTTGAAATATGAAATGAACATAATTCTGAAGAAACTCTAAAGAAAATTGGATGAAATCTGATAAAAATTGAAGGGAACATAAATCTGAAAAAAATTTGATGATTTTTAAAGTAATCCTAAATATGAAGAAAATATGACTAAATCTAAAGAAAGTCTTACAAAATTTGAAGTGAACAAAAATCTTAAGAAAATGTCATCAAATTTGAAGTGAATATAAATCAGAAGAAAATCTAATAAAATAAAAAAACTGATGAAAATTGAGGTAAACATAAATATGTAGAAAATCAGATGAAATTTGAATAAAATATAATTAAATTCGAAGAGAACACAAATCAGAAGAAACACTGATGAAATATGTGTAAAATATGAGGAAATTTGAAGTGAATATAAATCTTAAGAAAATATGATAAAATTTGACTTAAACATAATCTGAAGAAAATAAGATGAAATCTAAAGTAATCATAAGTCTGAAGAAAATAAGATGAGGTTTGAAGAAAATCTGATAAAATTTTAAGTGAATATAAATATGAAGAAAATGTGATGAAAAAAAATTGGTGAAATTTTAAGTAAACATAAATATGTAGAAAATCAGATGAAATCTGAAGAAAATATGAAGAAATTGGAAGTGAATTGAAACCTGAAAAATTATGATGAATTTTTAATGAACATATAGCTGAAGAAAGTCTAATGAAATTGGAAGAAAATCTGACGAAATTTGAAGTGAACAAAAATATGAAGAAAATGTGATGAATTTTGTAGTGAACATATATCTGAAGAAACTCAAATGAAATGGGAAGAAAATATGATGAAATTTTAGGTGAACATAAACCATAAGGAAATATGATGAAATTTGAAGTGAACATAAATTTGCACAAATCTGATTAAAACTAATGAAATCTTAAGAAAATTTGATGAATTTTGAAGTAAACACAAATCATAATATAATCTTATAAAGCTTGAAGTAAATACATAACTTTTAAGAAAATCAGTTGAAATATGAAATGAACATAATTCTGAAGAAACTCTAAAGGAAAATTGGATGAAATCTGATAAAAATTGAAGGGAACATAAATCTGAAAAAAATTTGATGATTTTTAAAGTAATCCTAAATATGAAGAAAATATGACTAAATCTAAAGAAAGTCTTACAAAATTTGAAGTGAACAAAAATCTTAAGAAAATGTCATCAAATTTGAAGTGAATATAAATCAGAAGAAAATCTAATAAAATAAAAAAACTGATGAAAATTGAGGTAAACATAAATATGTAGAAAATCAGATGAAATTTGAATAAAATATAATTAAATTCGAAGAGAACACAAATGAGAAGAAACACTGATGAAATATGTGTAAAATATGAGGAAATTTGAAGTGAATATAAATCTTAAGAAAATATGATAAAATTTGACTTAAACATAATCTGAAGAAAATAAGATGAAATCTAAAGTAATCATAAGTCTGAAGAAAATCAGATGAGGTTTGAAGAAAATCTGATAAAATTTTAAGTGAATATAAATATGAAGAAAATATAATGAAAAAAAATTGGTGAAATTTTAAGTTAACATAAATATGTTGAAAATCAGATGAAATCTGAAGAAAATATGAAGAAATTGGAAGTGAATTGAAACCTGAAAAAATATGATGAATTTTTAATGAACATATAGCTGAAGAAAGTCTAATGAAATAGGAAGAAAATCTGACGAAATTTGAAGTGAACAAAAATATGAATAAAATGTGATGAATTTTGTAGTGAACATATATCTGAAGAAACTCAAATGAAATGGGTAGAAAAGATGATGAAATTTTAGGTGAACATAAACCATAAGGAA
>CATIWC010003513.1:0-24833 GCA_948472305.1 Vicia faba | reverse complement strand
CAATAAAAAATAATTTTGGATATAAGCAAGTGTGAATGAGAAAAAAATATGGGGTAAAATTTGTGGTGCAATAGAAGGTATGTTGTTTTTATTTTTCTTTGGGGGTTGGACAAAATCAGGAACGACAGTCGGCGATCTTTTGAGACTCTGGAAAAGAAACCAATGTTAAACGAACCCTTCGGCAAACGAGTAGGGGAGAAATACAAGTTACCTGTTTATTTGAGTCGTCTTCGACAACAGTAACTGATGTCTCTTGAGTGTCGCTAGGAGCTTTCCTTGGGGATCTGCAAGATCTAATGTGGGGCCTAATGAATGATAAAGTAAATAACATTACTAAAATGGAAAATTGATAAATTCATCAGAGTTATTGAAAACATACATGTCGAAGTAGTCGGCTTTGTTTTCAGTTGGTCGAAAGCTTCTGAGATTCTCTGCAAGAAAGAGGCTCTAAAGAAATGTTGTTCTTGATATTTGGACCACCATGCGTCGAACTCAACAATAGTAAAGAAAGATTGATGGAAATGGAATGTAAGAAGTTCCAAAGTTTGAGTTATCACGTGGAAGAGAAGACAATAATGGGTGTTCCTCAGTAGAAAGATTGTGCCCTACCCAACAAATATCAGTATAGCAGGAATAAAGGAATTTGGGGCAACATCTGACTAAGACTAAACTGGCGTGCTACTAAATTCGGCTGATAGCTGGTGAAGCCATAGCCATTCGAACCAATATCAATCCGAAAAGAAATAAGAGTCGGAGTAAAAATGTTCTCCACCCAATACTCGATTGAGCAACAACGGCATAAGAGATACCAGGAAAAGGGTTTTTGAACCAAATGGGGCCAATGTGTCGAACTGCAAAATAGGCCATGTCAGAAACGAAGTTGGTCTCAAGGAATAGGTTGATATATTTTAAAAAGTTAACTTTGTTCAAATTTTCTTGAGGGGTAGTCAAGGCAAGTTGTTGTACCCCAAAATTTTCCCTCCCTTTCTTTAGGAAACCATCTTAGATTTTTCAAAATCCCCTGGAACAAATCCAAGTCCTGAGTTATCCTTTTGCCCAAGCAAGTCACTTACAAGAGCAAGATGATCTCACAAACTCCAACAACAATGCTTTCATCTTGAGGAAAATCAAATTCTAAGTGCTTAGAATGTTTCTTTAAAATAAGTGTTTTTGGGAAAAATCAGCGCTTCAGAACTTCTGGATCCATTCCAGATGAAGACGGTCAGAAGTTGCAAGTTTGGCTCAGGATGGTCAGAAGTTGTCTCTTCAGCAGCTACATCAGTTCAATCAGAAGTTGTAAACGTGGTTCAGAGTGTAAGCCTCAAACAGAACATACCCCTTCAGCAGTTACACAAGCTCAGTCAGAACTTGCTAAAGGAATGCAAGAGAAATATGAAAGTATAAAGGCTCCTTCAGAACAGGTTGAAGTCAGAAGATGAAAGGTCAGAGGGATAGGTGTCACATTGATACAGAATCTCTAAGTCCAGATTGTCCAGAAGTAGATCCAAGGAACGTACCAGAAAACCAGGAGAATCCCCAGAGCTTGCTAAGACAACAGGTAGCCAAGGCCAGAGCATGGTTTACGCTGCTGATTCAACAACCAGAATGTTGGTATTGACAGGTCTTGTCACCATTTAATGCCCATTAATGCTTCCAACCACTCCTGAGCGTTCACGTGTGGCTTGGAAAATGCTTTTGCACAAATTCTGGCATGGGTCTTCACGCCACCGCCCATTTCAGAGGTCACTTCCCCCAATCTACGCCTGTTGCTGCTACCTAGGCTGAAAAATAGCTGTTATCACAACTTCCCAGGAATTTCTGTCAAAGAACAAATTCAAACTCTGTTGGCGCCTTAAATGTTCAAGGTATCCACAAGAACTTTGCCTATAAATAGAAAGCTTTCACCACTACAAAAGACGTTCAAGAAGTTCAAGGAAAGAAACAGAAAAATTGCTAAGAGAGAAACCAAACTCCTAAGCAACACAGCGTTCTGAAACTCTGCCAAAATTTCCAGCTTTGTTTCATAACTTTAAGCTTCTCACCTTCAACTTCATCAAATACCCAACTCTTTTCTGTAAACCAAAAACGTTCTTTCCAAACTTCTGACCCTATACACGTATACACCTTCACTTCCCCTTTTCCAAATCTGTCCAGAACACCACCAGAACCAAAAGCTAACTTTCACCCACCATTTTCCAGAAAGTCAGGTAAGCACCTGCTGACCCTCACCACACTGTTAAGCATCATCAGCTGTGCATATTCAAGTAACATAATGTAAATATTCATGTTATTGTTGTTTATGTTCTGAGGACTCTCATACCTCAGAACGTTCTGAGCCAGTTTAGGACTTGCCTGTGACCTTGGTGATTCTGACCTCTGAGACATTTTGCTATTTTTGCTGGATCTGTTCCAAATATGTTTTCTGTTTTGTGGAGTAACAACAGGATTGCAGATGTTCTGATTAGTGCAGGAAAAAGCCAAGTGCTGACTTTGACGTTAGCACATCTGAAGCCTGTTTTGCTGTCAATAACATCAGAACCTCTGAGAGTTATTGCCTTTTCAGCAGAATCTGAACTTCTGGGTTCTCCACTAACAAACTTCTGTCTTGCAGCGCAGGGAAATCAGAACTTCTGGTTTCCCCATTAACAAGGTTCTGTTTTGCAGGTTCTAGAGTCAGAAGTTCTGACTCATCCAGTTTCACCAACAGGTTGATCATCTGACAGCGGATCTGGGTCAGAACTTCTGATGGCCTCCCAACAGCGCGCAGGCTCCCTCCCTCTCTCTATATATCTTGTTTTTCGCTATTTTCTTTTTTGTCTATTTTTCTCGTTGAACCCCCCATGTACAAATGTGTATCCCCCTCCCCTAACTATTGTAATAGCGTAGGATTTTACATTTCCGCTTCTTATTGCTAGTAATTAGGACGTGTATGACAAGATAAAATCAATGAAATAGAAAAACCTAATTCAAAGAAAAACTCTTGTATGCAATAAAACACACTTGCACACTAACACCCCTAGGGTTATATCTACTTGTTGCCTTTCAAAATTGGGCCATATTGCATGTTAGGTCTCTTTGGACAAAACAAACAATGTAAATGATCATAGTCCCTCGATAATATTTTTTTCAAAAAACAAAATGATCAAGTCCCTTAAGGAAAATGCCCAAAGATACTTGGCACCATTGCAATTATGGTCTAAACGATGACCCGCGCCCGTCCCTTTCACATCCTAACACAAGATTGTCCACCAAATACAATGGTGGAACAAACTTGTTAAAAGGGTTAAAACATAGCAATAATCTTTTGAGAAATTTAGGAGTAGACAACCTCTTAGTTACTTGAATCAAATTTGCAAAACAAAACACTTGCCTAATTTCAAAATCACACATCACTACACTTTCAAAACGACTTTCAAAAACAAATGAAAACCTTTTCAAAAGACATACACCTTTGTATACATCCCAACATGGATCATTACAAAGGTTGCCACTACATTGGCCTCTTTTCAAAACATTTTCAAACCCACACACACAAGCACCATTTCAAACAATTGAAAAAGGCAAGTGATCTAAGCAAGTAACTAAGAGCCCATGGATAACCATGGATAGAAGGGGTGCTAATACCTTCCCTTTCTATAATCTACTCCCCGAACCCAAGAAAACATCTCAAAGGTTTTTTGCTGTGCTTTTTAAACCTTTCCTTAGGATAAAATAAAAAGTCGGTGGCGACTCTTGCTCAACCGAAACATTTGCGAAAACAAAATGCAAAATTCATAAGTCAGTTCTCCCACCGTATCACAGAACTGGCGACTCTGCTGGGGAATTTCTTTAAAAGTGGAGTAACCTTAGGGCTTAGATCACCCTCTTGCATGACTAATTGTTTGATTTGCTTGCTTTATACTTTGGATCTATTGTTTGGGTTTACAATCCTCCACCCGAATTTTGGGGAAACATTCATAGATAGCAATACGTTGTGGAAACTGTGCGGGGTATACCGACACGGTATAAGCAATAGCTATATTAGTGCGACATATTTGTGAGTACCGGTAACCCTTGAGTTCAATCAAGGAGAGTACGGGGCCGCTGAGTGATGTCACTAAGCACTAATGACCTAGAACCTTACTTGACCATCTTGGCCTTTCATTAGGGGTAGTGAGATGACCGGCTTTGGTGCAGTCCGAAGTTGGTAGATACTCGATACTACACTCATTGAGGGTTGTTTTCTTGGAATATTTTGGTCGCTAGTTAAGTGGCTAAACCGAAACAATGAACATTGAAAACAATCCAATGATATTGAGCTCCTTAGAACCCGGTTACTATTTATAGGACAGGTTTTTAAGCCAACTACACTCAAGAGGGTACTTACCTATGAAACCCCATGCGAGCCTGAAACTAGGGTTTGGTGTGATTTGCTTGTACATATGTTTTGTGCATACATCATAAACATCATGAAGCATCATATGCATTTACTAACCATTTCAAGGGTTTTGGATCTTCATCTTTGTTCTTGTTTTGCAGGACATGGAGATTCCTCGCAGAAATACCATTCAAGTCAACCTTGTGAGAATCTCTCCTCAACTCAAGGAGCTCGCCTCAAGAATTCCGGAAAATTCATCCTTCAGTGAAAGACATGGTAGACTGCTCAGCCTAGTCAACGCCAACATTGAAGAAGACATGATGAAAGTGCTATTCCAGTTCTTCGACCCTCTTCACCACTGTTTCACTTTCCCCGATTACCAGTTGGTACCCACTTTGGAGGAATTTTCTCAACTCCTGAGAATTCCTATCCTTAATCAACTACCCTTCAACGGTACGGAAAAGGAACCAAAGCCGGAAGATGTTGCTCGAGCATTACATCTACAACCATCCGACATCAAGGGGCATTGGGAAACCAGAAGCGACGTCAAAGGATTCTTAGCCAAGTTCTTGTTTGAGAAGGCACAAGAATGTTGGAACTCATTGGACCTACAAGCCTTTGAAGAGATTGTGGCACTCCTTATCTATGGGTTGGTCTTGTTCCCAAATCCTGACCAATTGATAGATGTCAATGCTGTCAAAATCTTCTTATTCAGAAATCCAATACCAACGTTACTTGGGGACATCCTTCACTCATTTTACACACGAACAATGAGAAAGAGGGGTGTTCTCATGTGCTGTACTCCCCTCCTCGCAAGGTGGTTTATTTCGCACCTTCCACAATCTGTCCTGAAGAATGATCAAGGTACAAGGTGGTCCCAACGATTGATGGCTCTTACTCATTCTGATGTGCATTGGTGTTCTCGGTCCAGAGAAAATATCATCATTATCGATCGTTGCGGAGAATTCACTAATGTTCCTTTACTTGGAATTAGAGGGGGTATCACCTACAATCCTTGCCTAGCTTTGAGGCAATTTGGATATGCCCGGAGGGATGGCCCTCATGATATGTTGATTCCTAGCTTAGTTTTTGACTTCGACAACGATGCGCAAGGACTTCGCCAAAGATTCATCAGAGCTTGGGGAAGGCCCAACAAGGTTGATAGCAAGACTTTGGGACACAAGAACTCCATCCCTCTTGAACCTTATCTCCAATGGGTACGAGCCCGAGCCCAAAGATTGGTGATGCCTTATCCTCATATTCTCCCTGTGATTAAAGAGCCCGTCAATGAAGGAGAGGTTTCCTACACCATCCTACATCCAGACATGCCTACATCGTGGGAGGAGATGCAGAAAAGCTGGATTCAGCTCAAGGAAGAACGTAATACTTTTGAGGCTAGCTTCTACACCAGTGAGAAGAAGGTTCTAGAGCTTACCCGCCGACTCCATGAGCAAGAGGTCCTCAACACCTACATCGCACCAAAAAGGATGCGCAATGTCTTTCTACCCTGAGAAATTATTTTGTAATTTTTGGCCCATGGGTCATTTATGTACTAACAAATCTTTTCTTATTAAAATGACGTGCGTTCTTTTTGTCTACAACAATTATGAATTTCCAAAAAACCCTTGAATGCATTGCATAGATAGCATCTCATGCATCATGTGCATAACAGGTAGCCTTTTTTCTACAGGTTGCTTAATCTTCTTCGCTGTTTATTTGGAACAGTCAGTCATCATGAATCCAGACTCGTCCAGTGAGCAAGCAATCAAGGCCCTTCAGGCCCAAAGTGCACAGTTTCAAGAGATGGTCCTAAGCCTAGCCCAGGGTCAGCAAGAGTTGAAGACTCTACTCCTGAAGAAGAAAAAGAAAAAGAGGACTGCGTTGTTCAACACCGGACGCAGATTTGGGAACACACTCCATAATGAAGCTGATCCAACTACTTCGTCTGCTGAGAAAAACAGTCCCCAAGGGGGAGGAGCTCCTAGTCCCGCAGTCTCCGACAACGAGACGGACTATAACGACGAACAGTACCCACCTGCTGCTGACAGATACAAACAATTGGAGGACCGCTTGAGCGCCATGGAAATTCAGAATGTGCCGGGACTAGATTTCGGAGATTTGGGGTTATCTTCTGGGGTAGTAATTCCACACAAGTTTAAGGCGCCTGCCTTCGCCAAGTATGATGGGGTCTCCTGCCCAAAGCTGCATCTGAGGTCGTACGTAAGAAAAATCCAACCTTACATGGCAGATAAGAACCTTTGGATTCACTTCTTCCAAGATAGCCTCTCGGGGTCGCAACTTGAATGGTTCTACCAGTTAGAGGGAACTAGCATACGACACTGGGAAGATTTGGCAAGCGCATTCTACAGACAATACCAATACAATTCTGATCTTGCTCCTACGCGTACCCAACTTCAGGGTATGTCTATAGGAACGGGTGAAGGGTTCAAAGAGTACGCTCAAAAATGGAGAGATTTGGCTGGTAGGGTTCAGCCTCCATTGACTGATCGGGAGCTAGTTGATATGTTCCTAGGGACGTTGTCTGGTCCATTTTTCAATCATTTGGTTGGTAACTCCTCCGCTGGGTTTACAGATTTGATATTGACGGGAGAAAGAATTGAAGCTGGCATCAGGTCAGACAAGATACAAAAGGCTGCCTCCATAAATGCTGAGAAGAGGCCGTTTAAGAAAGAAGCAAGCGCCGTCTATGGTCTTAGAAGACAAGTCAAGCCCGAAAGTCGCCAGGCCGTCAATGCTTTGGTCATCTCAAAACCTGCTGCTGCTCCTCAGCAGTACAATCAACAAAGAAGTGAAAGGCCCAAGAGGCAGTATACTCGGCTGAGTATGACCTTATCTCAAATTTTACCCCAACTGTTATCCACCAACCTGGTGACCCTCAAAGAAGCTCCTAAAGTCGTCAACACTGCGTCTCCTAAGTATAACCCAAATGCCCGGTGTGCTTATCATTCTGATAGTCCCGGGCACACTACTGATGATTGCTGGGCCTTGAGGAACAAAGTGCAAGATCTGATCGACGCAAAGGAAATTCAGTTTGAAGCCCCGGAGAGACCAAACATTGTAACTGCTCCTATGCCCCAACATAGGGTAAATGCCATTGAGGAAGAAATATTTGCTGTTTCGGTAGATGAAGTTGTTACCCCTCTGAAGACCGTCAAGAAGAACCTACTGCTGGCCGGTTTATTTCCGGGTTGCAGTGAAGGTTGCCTGCTCTGTGCTATTTCCCTATCTGGTTGTCCCTTGCTGAAGATAGGCATCCAAAGCCTAATGGATAGTAAGGAGATTCTGTTTCAGAAGACTGTTGTTCAGGTAGTTCCGATAAGAGAAATTTCTGTGGTTACCATCTTCAAAAGTCCAATCAAGGCTCTCCCGAAGAAGCCTGTTCGAATCATGACTGTGGCACCTGTGATTATTACTGTTCCGGGGCCTCTCCCCTACGTGTCTGATAAAGCTGTCCCCTGGCATTATGGGGCAGAAGTGTATGTAAATGGAATCAAACAAGAATTCGACACTGGCGCCAGTATCTGCGATATCACTGGTCCAGCCAAGGTCACCCGCAGTGGCAGGCTCTTCTCGCCCGACATTGCACCGCCCGCTATTCGAAGACCCCTCCTTATAAAACCTACAAGTTTACCTGTTCCTGCTGCTGATCAAGTTGTTTCCCCTGCTGCCGAGTCATCAAATGCTCGGGGCAAAGGGATTGAAGAAGAGCCTGCCCGGAAGGAGGCACCAATACCCATAAATGCTGAGGCCTCCCAACAAGAGATGGAGGAGATCCTGAAAATAATAAAGAAGAGTGACTTCAATGTTGTCGAGCAGCTGGGGCATACCCCCTCCAAGATCTCCCTACTCTCCTTATTGCTATGCTCCGAGGCCCATGCTAAGGCCTTGATCTCATTTCTCAAGACGGCCCATGTGCCACAAGAGACATCTGCAGTCCAATTCGCTGGTTGTGTAGCAAATCTGACAGCAGACAACGACTTGGGTTTTTCAGATGCTGACCTGACTGCGAAGGGAAGAGACCACAATGACGCCCTGCATGTCTCTATCGAATGCAGGGGCACTACTTTGGCGCATGTACTGGTGGATACTGGTTCTTCCTTGAATGTTCTACCGAAAAAGGCTTTAGACCGTTTGGATTATGAAGGTCTGGAACTGAAGCCCAGCAATATCATCGTCAGGGCCTTTGACGGTTCAAAAAGGATGGTTCATGGAGAGGTTAACATCCCTATTCGTGTGGGCTCTCAAGTATTTGACTCTACTTTTTATGTGATGGATATACGTCTATCGTACTCTTGTCTACTGGGTCGACCTTGGATCCATAAAGCTGGGGCAGTGACCTCCACCTTGCACCAGAAGCTGAAGTATCCCGTCAGGGGGAAGATCGTCACTGTGCAAGGAGAAGAGGAGTATATGGTGAGCCATTTGAATTCCTTCAGGTACATTGAGATGGATGGGGAGTTTATTGAAACCCCCTTTCAGCATTTCGAGGAGGTGCATCCAATTTCAGCAGCAGCAGAAACGACAGTCGAAGAGATTGTTTCCTTGAAGATGGCTTCCCTAAGAGATGCCCGGGCTGTGGTTCAGAAAGGCAATTGTGCAAACTGGGGTCAGCTTCCTGACTTCACTCAGAAGAACGACAAGTTTGGGCTGGGCTTTACTGCAGAGGCTCAGAGGGCTGTGCGCAAAGAGAAGATCAGAAAGGCTCCGGTGTTTATCTCCAGCTCAAGAGTGAACGCTATCGAGGAGGATGTAGAGGAAGCAGAGTTTGACAGTTGGATCTACCCGACTACCAGCGACGGACCAAGCAACTGGACGGCAAAGGATTTTACCCCTATCACATTTGTCACGCAGTAATTAATTTCTTTTGATTTCCAAATTTGTAACAAACAATATGTTAAAACTTTGTTGGCTCGGTGTCCTACCCGGGGCATCGTAGCTCCATTTGTGAGGGTTTTTTGTATGTCATTTCCATATATCATCAATCAAAACATTGGACGTTTGTTGCATTTCAAATCTTATGCTCTTTTTCCTTCCTGTGTTATATATATTGCAAAACAGCTATATTTACACACACTCACTTATACAGGTTTCAATCCACTCTGGATCTCACTGGTAACAGCTCTGCTACCGCCAGTTATGACTTCGAAAATCCGATCAACTTGGCCGAGGACGAAGGTGAAGATGATTGCGAAGTGCCTGGTGAACTCGCAAGACTGCTGCTCCAGGAAGAGAGGGCTATTCAGCCACATGAAGAGCCTGTGGAGACAATTAACTTGGGTACCGAGACGGATAGGAAAGAGGTCAAGATTGGTGCCAATCTAGAGCTCAGCGTGAAGCAACGATTGATCCAGATGCTACAAAACTATGTGGAGATTTTTGCTTGGTCCTATGAAGATATGCCTGGTTTGGATGCCGACATTGTAGTTCACCACCTGCCAACCAAGGAAGATTGCCCTCCGGTAAAGCAAAAATCCCGACGGATGCGGCCAGAGATGTCTGAGAAGATCAAGGCCGAGGTTATGAAACAGTTTGATGCCGGATTCCTTGCAGTGACTTCTTACCCTCAGTGGGTTGCCAATGTGGTGCCAGTGCCAAAAAAGGACGGTAAGGTCAGAATGTGTGTCGACTACAGGGATCTGAACAGGGCCAGCCCCAAGGATGACTTCCCCTTACCTCACATTGATGTCCTTGTTGACAATACAGCTCAACACAAGGTGTTCTCCTTCATGGATGGTTTTTCAGGGTATAATCAGATCAAGATGGCTCCAGAAGATATGGAGAAGACTACCTTTGTGACTCAGTGGGGCACCTTCTGTTATAAGGTCATGCCATTCGGATTGAAAAATGCTGGGGCAACCTATCAGCGTGCCATGGTTGCTTTGTTTCATGATATGATCCATCATGAGATTGAGGTATACGTTGATGACATGATTGCAAGGTCTCAAAATGAGGAGGAGCACCTTGACCATCTGAGGAAGTTGTTTGACCGACTCAAGTTATACAAGCTAAGGTTGAATCCCAACAAATGCACCTTTGGGGTAAGGTCCGGAAAATTGCTAGGTTTCATTGTAAGTGATAAAGGTATTCAGGTGGACCCTGCCAAGGTAAAAGCCATACAAGAGATGCCGACTCCAAAAACAGAGAAAGAAGTCAGAGGCTTCCTGGGACGACTAAATTACATTGCCCGATTCATCTCACATCTGACTGCTACCTGTGAGCCAATCTTCAAATTGCTAAAGAAAGATCAAGTGGTACGCTGGAATGATGAATGTCAGGCCGCCTTTGAAAGGATAAAGGAATATCTCCAAGAGCCACCCATTCTTATGCCACCGGTGGAAGGAAGACCTCTGATACTATACTTGACAGTGCTCGACAATTCAATGGGGTGTGTGCTGGGACAGCATGACGAGTCTGGCCGAAAAGAGCATGCTATTTATTACTTGAGCAAAAAGTTTACCGACTGTGAGTCTCGTTACTCACTGCTTGAGAAAACTTGCTGCGCTCTTGTATGGGCTGCTCGCCGGCTGAGACAGTATATGCTGACTCACACTACCTTGTTGATTTCAAAAATGGATCCCATCAAGTACATATTTGAAAAGCCTGCTCTGTCCGGAAGAATAGCGAGGTGGCAAATGATCTTAACAGAATATGACATCCAGTATACAACTCAGAAAGCAATTAAGGGAAGTGTACTGGCAGATCATTTGGCACACCAGCCTGTGGACGATTACCAATCATTAAACTTTGATTTTCCGGACGAAGACATCATGGTGGTGACTGACTGTGAAGTACCTGGACCGGATGAAGGACCTGAGGAGAGATACCGATGGTCTATGCACTTTGATGGAGCCTCCAATGCTTTGGGTAACGGCGTCGGCGCTGTAATTATATCCCCCAAAGGAACTCATACTCCACTCACCGCCCGATTATGTTTCAACTGCACCAACAACATGGCAGAATATGAGGCATGTATCATGGGTTTACAAGCTGCGATCGACTTAAGGATCAAATTTCTAAGTGTCTTCGGAGATTCCGCTCTCGTGATCAATCAGATCAAAGGCGAGTGGGATACGAAACACCCGAATCTTATCCCTTACAAGGAGTATGTGTTGACCTTGCTTCCCCACTTTGAAGAGATAACCTTCGAACACTTCCCAAGAGAGGAGAATCAGCTAGCAGACGCACTAGCTACGATGTCTTCAATGTTCAAAGTTAAATGGGATAATGAGGCTCCCCGAATCATCATCTGGAAGTTGGGTGAACCGGCATACTGCTGTGGGCTTGAGGCTGAGAAGGTGATTGAAAAACCCTGGTATCACGAGGTAAAGAGGTACTTGGAAGCTCAGGAATACCCTGAAGGTGCGTCTGTCAATGATAAAAAGTTCATGAGAAGGTTTGCTACAAAATTCTTCCTCAGCAACAGCATTCTCTACAAGCGGAATCATGATTCAACTCTGCTACGTTGTGTGGATAAAACTGAAGCAGAGAAAATTATGATGGAATTACATGAGGGCACATTTGGAACACATTCCAGTGGACACACCATGGCCAAGAAAATCCTTCGGGCAGGATATTTCTGGTCCACAATGGAAGCTGATTGTTACCAACACTCCCGAACTTGTCATAAATGCCAGATCTATGCCGACAAGGTGCACATTCCTCCAGTTCCTCTGAACGTCCTGACTGCACCTTGGCCTTTTGCAATGTGGGGCATTGATATGATCGGCGAGATTAAACCTACAGCATCTAATGGACATCGCTTCATCCTGGTGGCGATCGATTACTTCACGAAGTGGGTTGAGGCAGCATCCTATGCCACAGTAACCAAGAGCGTCGTGGCACGTTTCATCCGGCATAACCTGATCTGTCGGTACGGTGTCCCAGAAAGAATCATTACGGACAACGGTACCAATCTCAATAATATGATGATCACTGAACTCTGTGAACAATTCAAAATACAGCACCACAATTCTTCTCCCTACCGGCCGAAGATGAATGGGGCTGTAGAGGCAGCCAATAAAAATATCAAGAAAATTGTGCAGAAGATGACAGTGACCTATAAAGATTGGCACGAGATGTTACCGTTCGCTCTTCATGGGTACCGCACCTCAGCCAGAACGTCAACCGGGGCAACTCCCTTCTCTTTGGTCTATGGCATGGAGGCGGTCTTGCCAATTGAAGTTCAGATACCCTCTCTCCGGATAATGAAGGATGCAAACTTGAATGAAGATGATTGGATCCAGACTCGACTTGATCAATTAAATCTGATTGACGAAAAGAGGCCCACTGCTATCTGTCATGGTCAAACGTATCAAAAACGGATGATTAGGGCATTTAACAAGAAAGTCAAACCACGAGAGTATCAAGTTGGGGACCTGGTAATCAAACGCATCATCCTTCCTCAAAGTGATCCCAGGGGCAAATGGACCCCTACTTACGAAGGGCCATTTGTGGTTAAACGTGTGTTCTCAGGAGGAGCCATGATCCTAACCACCATGGATGGTGACGACCTTCCTCACCCCGCCAATGCAGACATAGTGAAAAAATACTACGCATAAATAAAAGACCCGCTAGGTTGACATACCTAGGCAAAAATAAGGGCTTCCCGGCGAACCAAAAGGGTTCGGGCAAAAATAAGGGATGAAATGAAAAATCTGTACACCCGGCAAGTCGAAAACCTGAAAAGGCGGCTTGGGCAAAAATGGGTATCCCGGTGGACTGAAAACCTGAAAGGGCGGTCCAGGCAAAAGTTAGGGATGGAGCGTAACACTATGTCTCATTGGATCACATCGCATCCAGAATTCAGTATCCACTACCTGGCTCAGACTTCGGCATCGACCAATCAGCTTCATCTTCAACTAGGTAGCAAAGCGATGAGACGTTCGAGGACATAAAGGCAATAGCAGAGTTGGAACCCAGTGGGATCGTTCACATAGCTGTTTTATTTCCTTTTCAAAATTCTATGTTATTTGGCGGCGTCCTCTTACTAGGATGTCAGCCTCTTGTATAAAAACGCCTATTCACAGGCAAAGTTCAAATCAATACAAATTCACTTGTCCATACAAATTACCATTGTTTTCTTCTTTCTGTTTTGTCTTGCGAAGAACGTCCAATGTTCGTTTTTGATATATGCATTTGACATTAAAATTGCTGATTCATAAAAATTCGCGTATGAGACAAAAAAAAAATCAATTACAGGTGACATTGGACACAGGGCAATGTGAAGTTGTCTGATGCAGTCGGGTTGCTTTGTCCGCCAAGGTACCAAGGTAGATTCGACTGAAGAATGCGACTAAATCATCTCAACTCCCCGCAGAGTAAGACAAGATTCGACAATACTTTCACCAAGCAGAGTTGATTCCCTATCGTTCCTGAAAAGGCACCACATTCCCCAGCGGAGTATAGGCATTCGTCAGCAAGCATCCCCGGCAGTCTTGATCTAAGTTTGTTACCTGGCGAAATACGGACACCCCAGTTAGAACCGTTCACCAGCACAATTCCAAAAGTTTCCCCAGGAAAAGTTGGAATCCATCTCCCCAAGCAGTAAGCTTATCCCCAGTAGATTCTGGAAGCTTATCTCCTGCAGAGTACAGACGTCTCTCCCGAGCTTTATTCAGAGTTATTCCTCACGAGGGCTTATAACTGGGTTATCCTCAGCTAATCGCCACGGAAGACAATCCCCAGCGGAGTTTATCTTTGGTATCCCCAACGGAGTTTATCTTTCAATCCCCAGCAGATTTTATCTTTGATAATCCCCAGCGGAGTCTATCATCATTATTCCCAGCGGAATCCATCTTTAAAAGTCCTCAGCAGGCCTCTCGTCAAAACTTCAGCAAAGTATCTCGGCCACAGGGCAACTCCCCAGCCGATCGTCAAAGATCTATTTTCCTAAGACGAAGATACATTCATAAGCATTTCACACTTTCATACATCTTACTTACATACATGATAAAGTGCATACAACACTATCTCATGTTGAACATCATGCATATCATACATCATGAGATTGCGTACAACTTATGTTTTTGCCTCTTCAGGGAAAAAGACAATCCCAAAGACAGTTGCCTTCAACTGTCACAAATTCCGGATTCGATACCTGTATCTAGCCAGGGCATATCTGAGAGTGACCAGTTTCCAGACTCGATTCCTGTATCCAGCCAGGGCACGTCTGAAGAGTTCAAAGATTCGATTCCTGTATCCAGCTAGGGCACATCTATCAACTACAACATTTCCAGACTCGATTCCTGTATCTAGCCAGGGCACGTCTGAAGAGTCCGAAGATTCGATTTCTGTATCCAGCCAGGGCACATCTATCAACTACAACATTTCCAGACTCGATTCCTGTATCTAGCCAGGGCACGTCTGAAGAGTTCAAAGATTCGATTCCTGTATCCAGCCAGGGCACATCTATCAACTGTCACGTTTCCAGACCCGATTCATGTATCTAGCCAGGGCACGTCTGAAGAGTCTGAAGATTCGATTCCTGTATCCAGCCAGGGCACATCTATTAACGACTATTTCCAGATTCGACTCCTGTATCCAGCCAGGGCACATCTGTGAACAACCGATTGTAGATTCGATACCTGTATCTAGCCAGGGCACATCTGCATAAGGAGATTGAAGATCAAACACCTGTAACAAGCCAGGAAAACATCCGTCTTTCTCAAATATACAAATTTCTCGCTAAGGAATCTCTTATGCGATCGACACTTCCAGATGGCATCTATAAGCCCATCTCCCTATCTGTCACTTCCAGATGGCATCTATAAGCCCATCTCCCTATCTGTCACCTCTCCAAATGGCATCTGTAAGCCCATTCCTAACATCACATTGCTGATACTTCAACATGCGAGTGCAAATTTCAGGGCACTCTGGTGTCCAATCTTCTTTTACCTTTAAGTCGCGAAAGGCAAACTCGCCAATCTAACTCTTCAGGTTCAAGAAGATTGAACAGGGGCAACTGTTGTACCCCAAAATTTGCCCTCCCTTTCTTTAGGAAACCATCTTAGATTTTTCAAAATCCCCTGGAACAAATCCAAGTCCTGAGTTATCCTTTTGCCCAAGCAAGTCACTTACAAGAGCAAGATGATCTCACAAACTCCAACAATAATGCTTTCATCTTGAGGAAAATCAAATTCTAAGTGCTTAGAATGTTTCTTTAAAATAAGTGTTTTTGGGAAAAATCAGCGCTTCAGAACTTCTGGATCCATTCCAGATGAAGACGGTCAGAAGTTGCAAGTTTGGCTCAGGATGGTCAGAAGTTGTCTCTTCAGCAGCTACATCAGTTCAATCAGAAGTTGTAAACGTGGTTCAGAGTGTAAGCCTCAAACAGAACATACCCCTTCAGCAGTTACACAAGCTCAGTCAGAACTTGCTAAAGGAATGCAAGAGAAATATGAAAGTATAAAGGCTCCTTCAGAACAGGTTGAAGTCAGAAGATGAAAGGTCAGAGGGATAGGTGTCACATTGATACAGAATCTCTAAGTCCAGATTGTCCAGAAGTAGATCCAAGGAACGTACCAGAAAACCAGGAGAATCCCCAGAGCTTGCTAAGACAACAGGTAGCCAAGGCCAGAGCATGGTTTACGCTGCTGATTCAACAACCAGAATGTTGGTATTGACAGGTCTTGTCACCATTTAATGCCCATTAATGCTTCCAACCACTCCTGAGCGTTCACGTGTGGCTTGGAAAATGCTTTTGCACAGATTCTGGCATGGGTCTTCACGCCACCGCCCATTTCAGAGGTCACTTCCCCCAATCTACACCTGCTGCTGCTACCTAGGCTGAAAAATAGCTGTTATCACAACTTCCCAGGAATTTCTGTCAAAGAACAAATTCAAACTCTGTTGGCGCCTTAAATGTTCAAGGTATCCACAAGAACTTTGCCTATAAATAGAAAGCTTTCACCACTGCAAAAGACGTTCAAGAAGTTCAAGGAAAGAAACAGAAAAATTGCTAAGAGAGAAACCAAACTCCTAAGCAACACAGCGTTCTGAAACTCTGCCAAAATTTCCAGCTTTGTTTCATAACTTTAAGCTTATCACCTTCAACTTCATCAAACACCCAGCTCTTTTCTGTAAACCAAAAACGTTCTTTCCAAACTTCTGACCCTATACACGTATACACCTTCACTTCCCCTTTTCCAAATCTGTCCAGAACACCACCAGAACCAAAAGCTAACTTTCACCCACCATTTTCCAGAAAGTCAGGTAAGCACCTGCTGACCCTCACCACACTGTTAAGCATCATCAGCTGTGCATATTCAAGTAACATAATGTAAATATTCATGTTATTGCTGTTTATGTTCTGAGGACTCTCATACCTCAGAACGTTCTGAGCCAGTTTAGGACTTGCCTGTGACCTTGGTGATTCTGACCTCTGAGACATTTTGCTATTTTTGCTGGATCTGTTCCAAATATGTTTTCTGTTTTGTGGAGTAACAACAGGATTGCAGATGTTCTGATTAGTGCAGGAAAAAGCCAAGTGTTGACTTTGACGTTAGCACATCTGAAGCCTGTTTTGCTGTCAATAACATCAGAACCTCTGAGAGTTATTGCCTTTTCAGCAGAATCTGAACTTCTGGGTTCTCCACTAACAAACTTCTGTCTTGCAGCGCAGGGAAATCAGAACTTCTGGTTTCCCCACTAACAAGGTTCTGTTTTGCAGGTTCTAGAGTCAGAAGTTCTGACTCATCCAGTTTCACCAACAGGTTGATCATCTGACAGCGGATCTGGGTCAGAACTTCTGATGGCCTCCCAACAGCGCGCAGGCTCCCTCCCTCTCTCTATATATCTTGTTTTTCGCTATTTTCTTTTTTGTCTATTTTTCTCGTTGAACCCCCCATGTACAAATGTGTATCCCCCTCCCCTAACTATTGTAATAGCGTAGGATTTTACATTTCCGCTTCTTATTGCTAGTAATTAGGACGTGTATGACAAGATAAAATCAATGAAATAGAAAAACCTAATTCAAAGAAAAACTCTTGTATGCAATAAAACACACTTGCACACTAACACCCCTAGGGTTATATCCACTTGTTGCCTTTCAAAATTGGGCCATATTGCATGTTAGGTCTCTTTGGACAAAACAAACAATGTAAATGATCATAGTCCCTCGATAATATTTTTTTCAAAAAACAAAATGATCAAGTCCCTTAAGGAAAATTCCCAAAGATACTTGGCACCATTGCAATTATGGTCTAAACGATGACCCGCGCCCGTCCCTTTCACATCCTAACACAAGATTGTCCACCAAATACAATGGTGGAACAAACTTGTTAAAAGGGTTAAAACATAGCAATAATCTTTTGAGAAATTTAGGAGTAGACAACCTCTTAGTTACTTGAATCAAATTTGCAAAACAAAACACTTGCCTAATTTCAAAATCACACATCACTACACTTTCAAAACGACTTTCAAAAACAAATGAAAACCTTTTCAAAAGACATACACCTTTGTATACATACCAACATGGATCATTACAAAGGTTGCCACTACATTGGCCTCTTTTCAAAACATTTTCAAACCCACACACACAAGCACCATTTCAAACAATTGAAAAAGGCAAGTGATCTAAGCAAGTAACTAAGAGCCCATGGATAACCATGGATAGAAGGGGTGCTAATACCTTCCCTTTCTATAATCTACTCCCCGAACCCAAGAAAACATCTCAAAGGTTTTTTGCTGTGCTTTTTAAACCTTTCCTTAGGATAAAATAAAAAGTCGGTGGCGACTCTTGCTCAACCGAAACATTTGCGAAAACAAAATGCAAAATTCATAAGTCAGTTCTCCCACCGTATCACACAAGTCGAATACCTTTTATGGGTCGATTACTAGGCAAAAGCATAAAGGCTTCGGAAATAGGGTGACCCACGAGATGTTCAAAAGTAGTATTGAGCCAGTGTTACAACAGCCATAAGGGACCAGAGAGAAGGAGGGCTTTGTCCATTTTAGGGAGAATTCTAATTCTAATAGAGCCGTGGCTCAGAGATTGGTATAAAAAGCCAATAGCAACTTACCTAGAGAGATCTTTCGACTTTCAGAAATTAGAATGGCTAAGTTGATTCAACCCTTAGCCATCTGCAGAGAGCCTGGACAAAACAAATAATATGAGAACCAACATGTCATAAATGTAATGTGCTCTACTCCCTCCGTCTTATATTATAAAAAAAATTACTTTTTAGGTTCATTGAATATCTATTGTATCTAGTCTATATATAGACTGAATACATTAATATTTAATAAACCCCAAAAGTAACTTTTGCTCATAATATGGAACGGAGGGAGTATGTCGTCATTGTTTGTATTGTCTTTAACATGATAATCTTTGATGTATTAGTTAAGACTAGGTCGACTGAAGTCAAACTCAAAGTTGGTTGACAGTGTAGGGTCGAAGGTTTCACCTAAAGGTGAGAGTCCCGTAATAGCAGCAATGTCGAACAGAGTAGGACTCATCATCCCACAAGGAAATTGAAAGGTGTTGGTCGAACCTTCCCATAAGTAAATAGAAGCAAGAATCATGCTAGGATTTATCCTATGAGCAGTTCTAGATAGTTGGATGGCATCGAAAATATCGTCCTTCTTCCATTGTGTTTCCTTATTCGCTTGCACTTTGTTGAGCCATGCAAGCCAAGCCTTGTTACCATGAATAGACATGGATCGAAAAATCCTAGTGGGTTTCATAAATTTCACGTTGATATGATGATTTTCGTAGGCGGATGCAGAAGCAAGAGAAAAACAAGTAAAGTATTGTTGTACCTTATGAGGGTGAGACCTTGCATCTGGATACGGTCCATGAAATGTGAAGAGCTTTTCAGCCACTAGGAAAGGTATAAGCATCTACTTCTGCCATTTTTCTACTTTAAATGCATCAGTAGAAGGTGGCTGAGAAATGTCTTGTAAACGTTCTTCTTCTGTGAGAGCAAAAGCTATGAGGTTATTACATGTGTTCAGTTGGTTTGGAGCAGAAGAGGGCATGGCAGTATATGCGTGGAAGAGAAAGAAACAAATGAAAAGTTTTCTCTGTGTAGAAGGTGTAAGAATAAGATTTGATTCTGCAATATTATCTGAGTTTTGATGATAACAAATGAGTATGTTTGTATGAATAATTTTGATACTCTAATATTTGTTATTATTGAGTACTTAACAAACAGGTTCTACTTCTAATGGATGGTGTGACCAAGACATTAGAAGAGAATTAATTCTGCTTCTATGCTACACAAATTCTGTTGAACAATAGCAAGACACTCCAGAAGGCTCTGAAGTGTAAGCTCTGATGTTTGTCTAAAGAAACCAGTCAGAAGATCTAAAGACAGAAGGTTCTACTTATGTCCATATGCTAAAGACTCAAGATTCTAAAGACAACATTCAAAGAAACAAAGATAGAAGATCTGAAGACAAAGTTTCTACTGAAGTCCAGATGCTGAAGGCTTGTGTTTCTAATAATAAGGTTCTAAAGATAAGGATTATGAGGACCAAGTGCTAAAGACTCTAAAGACAGAAGTTCTAAATATTCTAAAGACTTGAAGTTCTAAAGAACCAAAGTTCTAGGAAAAGGTTCTCACAACCAAGTGCTGAAGACTCTAAAGATGCAATTCTGAAGACTTAAAGTTCTGATGACCTAATTTTATGTTCTCGCTTCTAAATCCATGCTCGCAGAAGCCTCTGGAGTGTAGAAGGAAAGAAGATAACATTAACGTGGTACAAATAGTACATGGTAAAATCAACGTTTCATTCCACTACCATGAAAGGACGGACGTGTTGCACGATCTTGTCCCCCACGTTACTATTCAAGCTGCCAATGTTTCTGGGGTCTGAGTAGCAATGAGTTTGAGGTCCAATTTATTTCTAAATGAATCTAAAATTGAATAAATATAATTAAGTAATTAAATATAATTAAGTTATATAATAATAATATAAAAAGAGCAAACAAAAACTAAAATTAAAAATAACTTACAAAGTAAGGGGAAACCACTTACTACACGAATGTCTGAAAGAAGCTGATCTTTCAGTTATCTATCTAGAGAGACAATTGAAAAAAAGAGCTCGTGGGTGTTTGTTCTTAGACCATTGTCTATTCAAGACAACGACTCAAATATTATTGACAATTGTTGATTCTCCAAATGATTGTTGATTCTCCAAATGATTGTTGATTCTTCAAATAATTGTTGATGGAAATTTTTTAGGTGTTATGTTCAAAACCTTAAAATTAACTAAAAGAGTTGCGTAGAAAGAATGTTTGTGAGAGAGAGATAGAAAATTGTTGATGAAAAATTATGGTGAAGAGAGCCTTATTTATAGACTTAGAAATTTGATTTAAAACACCAAAAAGAAAATTATCCAACATAAAAAGCCCAAATTTTATAGATTCTATCTTGACTAACAAGTCTACAAACTCTGACCAATGAGAAATCAGTTTTGTTAACATGTGACCAATCAAAAAGTGACAAATCATGTGATTTTGTTGTTTTTATATTTTATATGGTTTTTTGGTTTTTTTTTAAATTAAAAATTGAAAAAGTGATAAAAAATATTTTTGAAAATTTATTAATTAAAAAATACGAAAGTAATAATTTAATAATAAAAAATATTTTTTTGGGAAGATTTACACTAACTGAGACTTGATTGAAATTTGGAGGACAAGATTACGAACCTATACACTTTTATGATTTTTTTCTCAATATTGTGATTGATTTGGTGATTAATAAAAATTGATTTTGAAAGATTTCAATTATTTTTAACATCTTGACTATTAAGTGTAAAAAAATCAAAGATTTAAAAAAATAAAAAAATAATTTTAAATTACCCTTAAAATAGAAAATGAAAGTAATTGAAAAATGATTTTTTTAATCCTTTTTATTGAAAAACACACAAAAGAATATAAATACCAAAAAATTGTGTAATGAGACTTGAACTCAAGACCATCCACTTACAAGCCTTACTCTCTTACCAATTGTGTTATCTCATTCTATTTGAGACAAAAAGGCACATATAAGCATATTAAGGTGGGAAAATATTTTGCTATTTTAAAAATACAAATAATTTAAAGTAAATTATTATATATTTTAAATAAGCAAAAATAAATTATTGTTAAACCAAATGTGAGTAATACCCAAAAAATTTATGAAACCAAATTTAAAATAGTTTAAATATTTTAAAAATGGGGCAGACAAATTTGGGATATGACACCGTTACAGAGTGATCGGTTCATTAAGGGTGTAACCGCTCATCAATACGTAGCGGCGCACGTTATGATAACAACCATCATTGGCAACAACGGACATTTCTTGCCTTAATGGCAACTCAGTTACGTATGATGGAGAGTCACGGCAGTTACATGCGGTGATCAATGAGGTTCAGATACCTCTCTCTATATAGGACTCCCGACTGAGGGATAAGTAAGACACGTCGCTTAGAGCTCACGCATACTTGTGTGACCCTCTGAATCCCTTAATATCATAAACAATTCACTCTCACTTGCTTGAGACTCTCCCCGATATCCTTCAACTAGCGGGAAATTCACTCGTTTAGTGTTTAACAAGAACAATAACTATTATAAAAAAAAAATAATAATAATAATAATAATTATTATTATATATTATGATGTTCCATATTTCACTTAAGTGCACCATACCTTACGGTATTCCATAATTCTATTAAGTACATCGTACCTTACGGTGTTCGTTATTTATTCTATCTCTCATCAATATGTCCTTATATGTGTGACCCTATAGGTTCTTGCGATGTTGGCAATTATATTAAATTACACATTTAACACAATAAACAGTGAGTGGTATCTAGCATAACATCACTGCTACCCAAGTCACGAAAATATCATGTGATATGACAAAACCTTTTATGTGATAATGTTTGTATGTACAATTACCTTTTTGCCATTATGTCTATATTGAACACAAGGCATAGAGCATGTCACCCTTGTCCAGTTCAATATTGGGCCCTTATACATTTATCCTTTTATGCAATATGGGCAAATTCTATCTAGGTCACTTGTGTCCTTCAACATGATTTGTGGAGTACCCATCAACTGTCTTAATGGTCATCCAATTACGTGCAATGTTTGATCAACAATAAAGTATTCGAATCCACATCTAGTATCCATAGTGGTTTCAGGTCGAAGGGTGGTATACACCACTATCACTATGAGGATAACTCATGACACTTTGTATAACTTTCTATGTAGTATTCTCATAGTCGGTCAATCTAGTATAAATATTACTCCTAATATTCATATCTATGTGAAGACTTGATAACTCCTTATCCATGATCTATGAGATATGATCATCAATATATCCATATAATAGTCTCAATGATTTAATATTATCTCACTTCACAATAAATCTCAATTACGGATACTTTAATAATAACGTCCTTATATTTAAGGGATCTTATGATTAAGTCACACTTAACATTTCATTAAACAGACTAGCTATTCTAGGGACTTTATTATTTTGGAAAAACAAACATAATAAAGATTTTTTATTTATTAATAAATAATGTGATATGCGATACAAGTACCAAAAGTATTGGCCTCTAGGACTTACACCAACGTTGAAGCCCACACAGATCTATCACTTGTCTTCCCCAGTTAAGTTGCCTATTAGATCTAACTATTCTTCCAAGCTTTCCACTCTCAACTATAGTGTCATTAAAAGCTCCAAAATAGACTCAATTTCCATTTCACTCCATACAGAGGTGTTGGACAAGCATCCAAGTATTCCTTTTGTTTTGCTCATCAGGGAAGCCATAAACTCCAGAGAAACACTAAGGATGTTCTTCCTCTTCATCCTTGACTTCTCCACTAATATGATTTAGAGGGAAACACTGCATCATGGTCTTCAAGCTGTCATTCCATAACAATGCTAAACCACCCACCGTATCTCTACCAAAACCAACACAATCCACAATAAAGCTATTTTCAAAACCACATTTGAATTTAACTACTTGTAACTCCCTATCTTTAAGAGGTGTCTCCATCCAAAAGACCAGGGTGGGATTTTCAATATGGACGAGCCTTTGCAAGGCTCGAACTGCACAGAGGCTCCCTAATCCCCTACAGTTCCAACTTAAGAGTTTTATTGGTGTAGGCGGTGTTGGTCCTCCAACACCACCTATGTATTCATTTTACTAATATGTTGCACCTCTTGATCATGGCGACATTTCTTTCCTAAACAACTGATCTCATCCGACGATGCTTCCATTATAATAACATTTTACCAATTGTCGCTTACCTTTCCCAACCTCCGTTTTCTTCATTCTTTCCTTTGTAGCCATCTTTCCCACTTTTGTCTACTTCACTTCTGAAATTCTGGCACAAACAATAGCAGATATCAAGACTGGTGTCTTAATAACACACAATGTCACAACAGATGTTACGACATCTGATGACAGTAAACATACTTGCTAAAATCAATAAGATTATACAGGAAGATAAAGTACAAAAACATAAAGAACACAAGAAATTGCTAACCCAGTTTGGTGAAAACTCACCTACTCTAGGGGCTATCTAGCCAGGAAGAAAATCCACTATCAGTAGTATCAGTTCAGAACTAAATAGTCCCAGTTTACACCCCTCACTTAATCCTTACCTAGTGCAACGTCTACCTAGGAACCTCCTAGATATGAGAACCTCTCTCACTTTCAATCACCGCAGTGATATCAATAATCTCAGTCCTAGGGAATGTCTCAAGAAACCAAATAGGAAGAACACACTTCAAAATTACAAATACTTAGTTTGCTTAAAAGCTCCACTAAGAACAATACTCAACTCTTGCTTAAAATCTTTGAGGAGAACAATAACCTGATAAACAAGTAATAACTAGTCAACTTAAATGCACCAGAGATACATGAGGACGTACAGATAAACACACAGAGAACCTAATGAACTATCAAACCCTAAACCCTTATTTTTACATGGTTTTACAATAAAAACTATGCTTAAAAAACTAGGTCTTGGATGACTCCTTATATAGACTTATGCAGTTAGGCTTGGACTCTTCAATCAAATATAATCTACAACTCTAAATCCATGCAGAATATTCTCCACGAAAATAGAAAGATAAACAAATCTTTCAAATATTTCCTAAAAAGTCCCACAGATTCTTTTTATGAATTAAATCAAATCTTCAATTATTCCTAACAATCCTTGATTTCCTGCGCCTGTTATGAGTGCTAGAAACCTCTAGAATCTCATATTTTTCAATCAAATCTTAAAGGATAAATATTCAGTTGCACTGATATGATATTCTGTTGTAACATGTTACAACATCTTATAGAATATCTGTCAAATAAGTACCCGCATACACTGCTGTACCATCTGGTTAAAATGTTATGACATCTTGTTTAACATTAGGCTGCAATACATGTTTTTCCTAATAAAACATGTTTTGATAGAATTGTTGTTAACACCTTATTTTACCAAAATTATTGTCAACCATAA